>SRSE01000610.1:0-76889 GCA_005024645.1 Planiliza haematocheilus
CGTCTGTTTTCGCCTCGGGCCGAATGTAATTCTCATTGATTGTGTTTACAATTGAAAAATGTCCGTGATAACCTGCACACATCTGTGTAAAAACAATAACAAATAAGCAAAAGAAGAGAAGGAACGTCAGCTTTTATTTTCACAGCTTAGAGCTGTCGTAGGACTCGTCTGCCAAGTCCAATTTCCACATCAGCGGCTGCTCTTAAGTTCTCGTGCTTATTTCTCTCCTAACACCGGCATCTCATTCAATCTGCAGAGGGAACACGCACGCCAAATAAATTTGCCGTTGGAAGAGACTCGCTGTCAGAGTGACGTGGGATGTGACAATGGGTTTATTTTCGTTAGGACAGGCCTCGTTCTGCGCGTCCATCTGCATTTCATCGAATGGAGAACCTCAATTTCAACTTGAGGGTGTAAGCCTCAAACACACACCAAAAAAACATACGTTTATCTGCTTCAACACACGTGTCTGCGTTATTCTGCAGAAATTAAGAGGCGAAAACAAAAAAACAACACCTTGAAAAATTCAATTATCCATCCTTTTAAACTCTTTGTCCTTTTTGCCTAAGATGTTCCCTAAAGGAAGACTCTTTTCCTGCGGTCTTCGTCTGAAGCTGCGTGTTAATAACATTCCCCTGCAGATGCCTTTGTTTTATAGCGTTGAAGCCCACTCCCCCGCCCCTCGCTCAACCTTCGCCAGCAGCATCACTCCGGAGAGTTATCTAGACCGGCCAGGCAGAGCGGCGAAAAGGTTTTGTTAAATTACCTCCAGTAATTAGCCCAGCACGTAACGGTTGCCGCTGAGCCCACACACACACACACGAGCTGATGTGGGCAACGGCGGCGGCCGCGTGCTGCTCCGCTTTCATCCGCCGCATTCATCTCTACTTTAGCAGCAGCCGGGTATCGCTTCCCCCCCACCGGCAACGGCAGCAAGTGACTCACCAGACGCAGCCACTTCCACTGAGCCAGCTCTGATGAGTTAGGGAAAGGTTCGTCTGCCTGGTATTTAAATGAAGCGCCATGGAAACGCAACGATCAGGCACAACATTACAACCACCTTCTTAATAATGTGTAAGTCAGAGAATGGACATGGGCCTTCTGAGGGTGTCCTGTGTTGTTAGTGGGGGGGTCTATGAGGGGAGGGGCCTCTGTGGATCATCCCACAGATACTTGATCAGTTTGGGATCTAGTGAATGTGGAGGCCAGGTCAACACCTTGTGCTGTTCTTCTTCCTAAAGTGTTTTTGTGGCTGCATCCTGCTGGGGATGGCTGCTGCCATCAAGGAGTGTCATTGCTATGGGGTGGGGGTGCCTGGTCTGGTCTAGGTGGGTGCTACATGTCTAAGTAACATCCACACCAATGAATGAAGCCAGGTCTAGAAGTTTCCCAGCAGAACACTGAACTGGAGCAAGATGGTTTAATGTTATTCACTTCTCCTGTCAGTGGTCATAATGTTGTGGCTGATTGGCGTATGCAGACTTATTTTACTAAACTAGAAATTTCTCATCTGAAAGATGTTTTTTTGATTCTAATATGAAATCTGATCAGATTAATGCGGGGCCCTTCTTCATTCTTCATCTCTCTGCATTTCAACAAGGACACTTGAGCTTCTACATGCAAGAGGCTCAATCTCTGCAAACAAATGTGAATAAAAACAAAAAACAACAACAACAAAAAAAAACCCTGCCTCATCTTTCAGCTTCATTCTGAGTCACCGGCGGCCACCTGCAGCACCTCTCACACGATAACGACAAAGCGCTCCACTTTACTCTGACGCCGCTCTCAGAGTTCTCTCCTCTCTGTGCAGCCGCTCTCAGAAACACACTCTGAAAGATGCTCGCAGGCAATTCGGCTCAACATGCAAATGAGGGCATTAAAAGGTAGAGCTGTGTCACTTGTTGCAAGGAAAAGGCCCCAAATTGCCGCCTTTCATCAAATATCATAGAGAAAATATCTGCAGGAGAAAAGGGTGGGCTTTTATTTTAGGTTCTGACATTATCTATGTATCTAAATGATCCCAATCGAGCGTTCCTCTGGCGTTCTGACTTGCACCTTTACGTTTTATCCCTGTAACGGCGGCAATCAGGGGTTTCAAGGTTATGAAACTTCAGCTTATTTAATGGACATGTAAGACACTTCCTTCCCTCATACACCCACACGGTTTTCTCTTGCCTCGTACGTCCCGATCCTGTCTCGTCCCACGGCATCTACGAATAAAAGCGGGAGTGGAAGGCGTCACAGAGGTAATCATATCCCCTGTGATGCCGGGGGCGCGGGCTCATTGGCAGAGGCGAGTGAATATATCTCATCGGCGGAGCAAGTTTGGACTTCCCATCGAGACTATAAACAACTTTAATGATCTCCAGCTCGCTGTGCGGGCGCCCGGGCCTCCTGTACGCGCCGATTGCGGGACTTATACGCTGCTGTAGCATCCTGATAAAACAGCAGGGAAACAAGAGGAGGGAGGGAGAGGGCGGAGGGGAGGGGAGGGGGGAGTCGGCTCCGAGTCGCTCATCTGAGCAGGGACGAGATAGGTATAGCGCGCACGCACCGTCTGAGCAGGTGAAGGCACAGAAAGGCTGAGGAGGAAGATCTAAATTGGATCTCTGCTCCTGGGCTGCTCCTGCCCTGATGGAGAGGAGGGGGGAGGAGGGAGGAGGAGGGGAGGAGGAGGAGAGCAGGCCGAGGAGAATGGAAGAAAAGAGGAGCGAGGGCCGGGAGAAGAAAAGGCAATGCAGAGAAGTAGGGAGGAGGAGGAGGAGGAGGAGAGGAGGAGGAGGCCTGATTCCACACACGCTGCATCTTTTCTTTCGAGCATGCACCTAACACCCACACCACTCAAACATGTGGAGAATCTGCAGATAAGGCCAACAGTAAACCCCCAACAGCTGATAGCATCAGCAGAGGGCTGGTAAATTAGAGGGGGACACTACAGTAAAGTGGGGATGTCAGACCGGAGACGAGAGAGGATGAGAAAAGATGGGAAAGAAAGGGAAGATGAATATAAAAATAAAATAAAAGAGGAGGGAGCAGAAAATACGGAGAAACAGAAAATAACAGAATCAGAAGGAAAGCGGTGAATAAAAACTGAACTGAGCCGCGAAACTGAAAAGAAGAAGGAGGGAAATGACAAACAAGACCACGAGCAAAAGAGAAAAGAAAAGAGAAGAGATGTGTCGGCAAAGGAAAGACAAATTAGGACGATAAGAAGCAAACAGAAGAGATGAAAACATGAGACAAGAAGAGGAAAACGAAGAAGAAGAAGTGAAGCAGCTTCTTGGATTTGATCAGCTGCTCATTCTCCTCAGAGGCTCCACAGCCTCTGCTCAGAGTAACCAAGCCCCCCCCCCAAGAGATGCATGGGCCCTGTCAGAGCCCAGACCCCCTCCCCTGAGCCACCCTGCTGAAACAGCCCTATAACTCTGCACTACATCTGCATTCTGGTGGTCATTCATCAGGTATGAACCAGCCCGCGGCTCCGTGACCGTCCAGGACTTTCCACACCTCCCTCTGCACGTTTCCCGCTCTTAAACGCCCCCCCCCCGCCGCTCGGTATCTGCATTTAAACCCAACCCGCTTCCACTCGGGCCGCCACGTCCAGCTCTGCTCCGTAATGAAGTCGTCTCAAGCGCCGTCCCAACTCGGCTTGACCTTTCCGATTAAATCTACCTTTCTACTACTTCACTGCGTTCTCCCCACTTTCATTGCTGCTCCGCTGATTTCTTTGCGTTTCCAATCTGCTGCGATCTACTCTCATCCGCCGTCGCATTAAAAATCGTATTTGTTTTGCAGCTAGAATGAGGTCAGTTTATGCTAAAGGCCAAACTGTTTGTCAGATTAGGACTCGCTGAGGGAGAGGATCAATTTATTTATCCAAGTCGAATAAAAGAACCAAAGTGCAGTTAATGTTAATTTTTTTTTTGGAGATCTTCTGCCTCCACATTGATGAAAAAGACATAAAGGAAGTTTGTTTTGTTGTGCTGCAGATTGAAAAGGCTTGTTAATACTCTAAATAGTTTCTTCTCTATGTGGAAGTACGTCCTCATAACGTTACCGTACAGATGTGGAGCGCCTTGTTGTCCCGATTAAGAGGCAATTCCTTCGTACTGAATGAAAACTGTTCATGTGGCTAATTTCTAGAATAACTTTGAAAGATTACAGTGATGCACAAGGACAACTTTCATCTCTGTGTAGTAACAGAACTCTCTGCAGGACTAGATATCGTTATAGGTCATACCAAGGGTTTGGTTTGTGAATGCAATCAAAATACTTCTAAATCCATCGATTAAACCAAGGAATCTGCCTGATTTACTTCACATTTGGCCGATGCATTACTGCGAAACCAAGTGAGTGTAGTGTCCAATCTGAAATAGTTTGGATGGGTGGTTGTTATATATTGGCTGAAAGCATGGACTTTAAAGAATGCTAGAATTCTCCCGTGACCCTGAAGAGCAGCTTTGAAGCTCCAGCCACTGTCATCAGATCAGATCAGATCCTTCACATGAATATGTTGCTCTTCATCAACAGTTTGGTGGTAAAAGTTGACCAAACGTAATGGAGGCACAGTTCAGACCTTGCTTTAAGAAACGATCTGGGCAAGTGACCAGATAGACCAGTAGATTATTTTAACAGCTGCTCCAGAACCAAACACAGAGCTCCAACCCTGGACGTTTACATACGCACCATAATCTCCAGTAATAAAGGTAAATAAAGACACTGGTGATTGAGGAAATACTTAACCACCATGTCCAGATGTGATCAGAGCTCAGATCTCTCAAAAACCGACCTCAATGCGTCCTGGAGGTGTTCACACTTGTCTTTTACGCTGACCTCTTGTGATCAGATTGCCCAAGTCTGGTTTGAGGAGGGCCGTAGTCCTACATGGGCATTTTCTGCAGCTACAAACAAATCCACCGCCAAGATTAAACACAGCTGCACTCTCTTTCTTTTAGGTGTCAGTTATCTTACTTGTTTAAGGCCCTAAACTTAAAGGGGAACTACTGTTTTTTTACAACCTGAACCTTTATTTGTGGAATAAAATACGGTCGTTATACTACCCATATAACTTTTGTGTATTTTGCATTCCTTTGGGAGATAATTAGATCCGCATATATCCATATAGTGGGAGTGAATGGGGCACCAAGATGCAGCCTCTAAAGTCCAAAAAGTTTCTAAAAAGGCAACTGGACTTAGACGTTTCACCACTCATCATCCGAGCAGCTTCTTCAGTTCTAAGGGACTGGTGGGAAGTCTGAGGTTGAAATAAGAACTCCTCCTGAAAAACATGCTTGTTATGCTAATAACCAGAAACTGGCGCAGCTAATTTCCATTAAAGACTGGGTACTTACCTGTTGTTTAAACCTCAGACTTCCCACCAGTCCCCTAGAACCGAAGAAGCTACTCGGATGATGAGTGGTGAAACATCTAAGTCCAGTTGAAAAAAGGTCTAGGTTGTAAAAACAGTAGTCCCCCTTTTAACTCAGAGTGTCTCGAGTCCCTGCGATCTGGTTTTTCCAAACTGCTTCTTCTACATTTCAAGGAACATTTCAAGAAACACAACCCCCCCTTTTTAAAACCCTTTGAATCCATCCACTGCACAATCCTGTACGATTGACTTTGCTCCAACAAGCTGTCAGACCGACTGAATGTGCTACCTTCAGTCTCTCGTGTTCAAAAACACAGATGGCTCCCCATGCACCAAAACCAGGCGGCTTTCTAAGATGAATCCTGACTTTATTATTGTCTCCACGCCGGCTAACATTTCCTGTGAGAAGGCGCTGATTTATTTAATTTATTAAAAAATTTTTCCCAAAACAAAAGGAATGAAAGCCTCATCTTATTTCTAAGTATAGTCCTAATCTACATTATCTTATTCTCATCTGCATGTATTTAACTCCAGGGTTAACTGAATTCATTCCCATTAGAATTCACAGGCTGCCCACAATAACTGGATATAACTGGCATAATATGCAGCGTTACTCATCGGCACAGCGCTTTTCATCATCCTCCACAGCCTTCACGACGTCCCGGCAAATGTACGCTGCATTGACCCTCATTATGTGTACTAGACCTGCGCTACATTTAAAACTCTTCTCCTTGAGTGAGCTCAATTTGGCCTTTTGGGTTGCTGGAAACTAATGACAGCAACTTAAACGATGCAAAGCAGACGCCACGAGAAATCTCCATCACTTCAGCGTTTGACCGTAATCAAGCTGCGGCCTGGCCGACTTCAGCTCGAGCTCCCCACTTGACGGAAGATGAACCGCTCTGCACTGATAGACGAAGCTTCTCCCGCCGGCTGTCCTGTCAACTCACACAAAAAAAGCCCAAACCTCTGAGGTGCAGCTCGCGCTGGCTTTAAGGAAAAGGTTGCGCTCACCTTGACGTTTCCTCCTATCAGGTCAGGCGGCTCTTCGTCCGTCTCCAAGGCGACGTTGATGGTGGCAAAAGGCCGGCTGGCCATCTGCTGCATCTCTCTCAGCAGTTGCTGGGGAAAGAGGAAGAAAGAAAAAATCAGTAGGGAGGTCAGCGACAGGTAAACACAAACGACCTGCTGTCCATCACGATGCCAGAGTGTTTAGTTACTCCAACCAGTTCTGAGACGAAGAATATGGGGGAGAAGTAATGAGGAGGTGCTTGTCTGCTCCAAGTTACATCTACATCTGTCTTTGAAGGAACTGGATGTGTTAATCAGAGTGTCTTTGAGTCCAAATGTCTGAGGAACATCTGGAGAAGTTGGCTTCCTCAAGGTGTTGCTGAGATATCACATTCACAGGAAGGACAATCAATGAAATGCACTAAAAACTCAATTCTGGACCTGGCTTCATTCATTGGTGTGGATGTTACTTTGACATGTAGCACCCACCTAGACCAGACCAGGCACCCAAACTGATCAAGTATCAGTGGGATGATCCACAGAGGCCCCTCCCCTCCTCTCAACCCATATTACCCAAAGGCCTCCACTAACCGTCAGAAGATCCATGTTTTGGATACCTACACAATATTAAGCAGGTTGTCATAGTGTTATGCCTTATTGGTTTCATGTTTAAAACTGTAATATTAAATGTATTCTCAGGTGAAAACAGTAAAAAATATTTCATAATCCTGCAGAGGTATAAAATACCCTAAAATTGTATTTGAGTAATTGTACTTTCCACCACTGCAGAGCAGAGGCATCGTCTCATATTGCTCTGATTTATAACATGGACCTTGGCCAAAGGAAAGGGAGGAGGGAGGTGATTATGAGGGAGAGGAGGAGGAGGAGGAGGAGGAGGAGGGAGCTGAAGAATGAGAATGGACAAGGAAATAATGTGAATTATAATCAGAAGAACACAGGAAGCGGTAGATGGGGGAGGTAATGATGTGTGAGCAGCAGAGGATGGAAGACAACGGGTCGGAAGAAGTGTCCAGAGCCAAAGTGCTCGAGAAACAAACTGTCAACTGTCAAGACGCCGAGACCTGAGTAACGGCAGCGAGGCCCTCGAAACAAAAACACCTGCCAGCTGTTGTACAAGCAGAAAAAATTGTGACGGAAACGAGACCAAAAAAAAAAATAAAAAGCCACAAAGGGTGGGCTGAGGGAGGAGAGTCAAACATGTTGGGTTGGGAAAAAAGAGAAAAACTAATTGATCGTTTGTTTGAAATGTGTCTCCAAGCACTTGAGCTCATAAAGGAAGTCAAACAGCGACAACGTGGCTCGATGTGTGTGTAGAGAGACAATCAAAAGAGGTTTGACACAATCCGTTGGCCTCTGTCTCATTACAGCGAGCTGCCAGAGAAAAGGTGGAAGTAAAGGGTAAAATGCCCGAATTCAGCTTGAAGGGCGGACGCAACAGAAAACCACACACTGAGTTTGTGAGGACGGTCCCTCGTTGGACTCCTCAGCAGCTTCCAGTTAATCTGCAGAGTGTTTTCAACCCATCCGACGCTGCTGATTGCGGTTATTGACGTGCTAGCACTTTCTCCCTAAACGTGGCGCAGTATAAAGATATCCTGAACGGGGGTTTAAAGAAATAGCTGGAGGGAAAGTCTCTCTTTCTCTGTACAGTAAATCCTGACGATCAAAAACGGCGTCTAGGTTCTCTTGGAGGATGAAGTCAACTCATTAAATTCCCGCATGGGTCTCTGGACGTGAGCCTGAACCCAAATCTCTCTACGCTCGTCTCTGTTGTAACAGCTGGGCCGGGAGGAGCAGATTTTGTCTTTAGTCTTTGAGTCACTACTTTTAAAAGGAATTCTTTTTAACATTTTGGAGAATGTGTTTATTTGTGTTATTGCCAAGTGAAGTTTGGTTTATGCGTACATGGCAGAGCTTTAAAGAGCCTACAAAAGTGGCCCACATCGTTGTGAGAATTTAAACTTCTAGATTGGGGGTCTTCAATGTTTTCCAGGCCAAGGACCCTCAAACTGATGGAGAGATGACCCCCTACTTATGTATATGTGTATTTAAAGACGCTTAAATTTGTGGAAAAAACTGACCAACCAAAACTTTCATGACCTTTCTGCAGTACCTCTACAGATCCCCTAGGGGTCACAAACCCCCTGTTGAAGACCTCTTTTCTACATAAATCTCCCTGAAACTCACTTAACAGCCAAAAACATATTAAAGGAGGGCAAGTGTTGTTAGTAGTAGCTTCTTCAGTTCTAATGGGCGTGGACGTGGGAGTTGGTGTTTAAATGAGAGATGTCCTGACCTGATGCTAATATCGGACAGATCGAATTCCGATCAAATCTTAAACGAACTAAATTTCCTAACCTATAGATTCACGATTCATAGATTCATGTTTTGTTTGTTTTGGTGGTAAATTAAGTTGAACAAATCGCCAGACATCCACATTGCATAACTCACCATTTTTTTGTCTGACTGACTTCATCTTCCAGAGTAAAGTACTTCCACACAGCAGACACGTTTAAGACTTTTAGCAGCTTTGACCACAATTAAAACCAAAGAGGACGCCAACATGACATGGTTTTGGTTCATGGCAGAGCTAAAATAAATAGCTACGCAAGATCAGGACGTCCCTAGTTTAAATGGGCACATGGGTGGGGGTTACCATGACTGGTATCATGTGAGTTTAGGACTGAAGAAGCTACTTGGATGCGCGATGAGACAACTTGAAGAAAGTTCAGTGGCCTTTCTTTAGCGTTTTTTGGATATTTGACTTTATGACATTTGAACTAATTGCAGTTGGTGGTTGCATCGTTGCAACATGCTGCAGAACGAGTATAAAGTGCAAGCCGGCTTAACCCTCTCCACCACGGCTAACGCGTAGGTCCCTTAGGGAAATTTCACAACCAACTTGAGATGGAACGTGTTAAAAGCATATTTCCTTTTTAACCAACCTCCGACAAGGTTTGACTTTAAGTTTCAATGCTAGACAAACCAGAGAGTAAACAGTCTAGATGAGGAGGCAGGATATGAGCGTGACTGATTATAAAAAATAAGCTAAATTTGAGGCTTAAAGTCTTCCACTTCTTCGTCCTATTGTTATTCTCTGCATTTCGTTGGATTAAAACGAACCACAAAAACACCGGCAGAGAATCTGTGACCAACATAATTAGCAGTTACAGCCTCAAATCAATCAAAGCTCTACCATTTCCTACCAACTAGTAATGATCAAATTCCTGCTGTTTAATTGGTCGGGAGAGCAGCCGGCGAGAACGAGCACTGCAAACAGTTCAGACGCTGCATGATTGTTACCTGAACACCGCCTGCACCAATCACCTCATCATTCATTTTCCATTTTACTCACACTCTCTGACTAAGCGCTCAGATTTCACAAGAGGTGTCTGCAGCCACTTTCCAAGAGTCTTTGTGAACTGAACAATGTTATCTGCAACAAAGGGTTCATTAGAAAAAAAAAATCAAATTAATAAAGAATGGAAGTGCTTGAGCCAGCGATAAAACGGAATAGGGAAGTGACTTATCGTGGAGGAGGTACAGCACTGGTGGAGGGTTTATGAACAGCTCTGACATCAAAACACAAATCTGTGATGACGGGGGAAAAACTACAGGCGGATGATATAAATAGAAACAGTTTGATGCATAAAAGTGGAACAATAACACCCGCTAAAGTATGAATGAACCCCAGCAAAGAGTCGACTCATTAGCACAATTAAAAAAAACAAAAAAAAGACGCAGGCTCTGTCGTGACCGGCCTCGGTTCTCCGCTGCAGCAGTCGTCTCATGTGAGCAAATGAAAAGTAAAAAGAGCATCTCATCCGTGCAGAGTCTCTCCATTCGGCACGATTAGACGCTCCCCGGCTCTGTGCAGCATCCGAGAGCTGAAATATGTGGCCTTGATCGTGAGTTTGATGACGGCTGGGTAGCGACGCAACAGGCTAGGCCGTTTACCGGCTTCCACCGTGTTTAAACGAAATACCGACCTATTACACTAACTAGAAGTCTTGCTAGGTACAAATCAAATCTCAAACCTTTCTGAGCAAGCAAAATTCAAGACTCAATACTCCCTCTGGGTAACTCCTAATAAACTGCATTTAAAACCAGGAAGCAAACATCAGAGTCTGGATCTGCATGCAGACAGCGTCCTGTTTCATAAGCAGAGCTCCTTGAACAGCACAAAGGCTGCAGAATTGATTTACTGGATAAAAAGCAGCTGGAGCAGCATCAGAATAGCTGCAGTTAACAAACTTTATAGATTCAGTCCAGCGACATCAACCCCCCCTAACCCCCCCCCCCCCCCCCCCCCCCCCCCCCTCGCCCCACTTTTGCAAGGGGCCCCCGGGCCTCTCGTCAAACATAAAGGTAAGCTTTTGTTGTAGGAACCGTGTTCTCCCGTTGTCACGTTCATAATTAAAACTTCTCTAATATGCATCCGCGATCAACGCCGTGTGCTACTGAACAATTAGCTGCTCCACTGAGACTGTGCTTTGTTTTAGTTCTTTAAATGTGAGAATGACGGCAGGATGAAAGAGTTTCTGGCTCAAGGGCAATCATGAGTTTCATCAGCTGGGATTTGAATCATTTTTACTGGCAATTGGAATTTAAAAAAAAAAAAAAGACCAAAAGAATGAAGAGATCTAAAAAAAAAAGATGTTAGTTTTCAGTTTATTATTAATATTTCTAGCCAACACACAGAATTTAAAAACAGAATTGTGCTTCAATATTCACAAATTTCTGCTTATTCTGCAGCTAAAAGGCTCCAGCTAGCTGCTAGTTTAATATCTTCCTTTTGGTGCAGGATGCCTTTGATTTACCTTTTAAATTTGGCTTTTTTTTTTTGAAGCGGATGAAAGGGAGGAACTTGCAGAGTTGGGGCTTTTTTTTCCAGGTAATTTTGCAGCATCACGGTAAATTAATTCAGAAAATGAGAGTTTATTATTGTTACTTTTGTGTGATACCATTATTGGGCCAATTTCTCCATTTTAGGGGTTCTTTTAAACCAAACCACAACATGGGACGTGATTTTACTTTAACTGGCGATAAATTGATCTAATTTGTCAGATCTGATGTGTTTGTATATTCTTCTCTCACGGCAGCTGAGGACAGCGAGTTTCTTTCACGTCCTGAGCTGTCCTCTCTCTAACTTCTGGTCTGTCAGCGTTGGGTTAAAGAAGCAGCCGAGTCTGGAGAACAGCCTCCCTGGAAGGAGTCCTACAGATGATACAATTTGCACAAATCTCATTATGCCGTGCTGTGAGTAGGCAGCTGCTGTACAGCAAACACTCAGCACTCCAAAGATAACCAGACGCCAGAGGAGTTACAGTGCAAGTCGCCTACTTCTTAAATTGGCTTTTAGTTTTGCGGGGACAGTTTGTGTTGCGCGTCTGCGTATGGGAGCAGTATCTGACCGCGGTGTGTGTAAACCTAATTATAACAGAGGTGTGCAGACGTGGGCACATGCATGCACGCAGGCTGGAGATACCTGCACGTGATCAATCATGTATGCGTGCATATTTCCTGGGCTGTAAATGAATTCTCTCAAACACACAGAGTGAAATTAATTCTGTAGGCTCAGCTGAATAACAGCACACAGCGGGAAGGAAATGGGCCTGAAGGGGAAATGGAAGAATGTCTGAATAAAATGTACACATGTAAAGATTTAAACACAACAAACGAAGGCACAACGAGCGCTAGCATACGAGATTAAAGAGAGAGAGAGAGAAAAAAGACCACAATGTTACATATCCCAGCAGAATGACTGTGTACCTGCGCGATTGCTCCATGCAGGTGAGGACTTGCATCAAAGCGTGTAACCCAGGGGAGTCAAACATACGGCCCGTGGGTCAAAGCTACGTAGAACAGCTGTCCCCAACCATCGGGTCGAGGGTCTTGTGATACCGGGTCACACGGTAGGAATAAAAATGTCTGCGCTTTATTACCAGATTGTCTATATGTCACTTCCTGTTTTCCGAGCTCGACTCTTCCATGGTTTTCATACCTTCACACTAACAACGACCAAAATGAGCTAAGGACAGAGGTTTCTGGTCTCCTTATGTCCACATCTCTTACTAAAACAATGCGACCCCTAGTGGAACAATTAAGAATAGCAGCTATTTTTAATTTAAAAACTGCAATCTTCAAACTTTTTTGCACAAATCAAACAAAGCAAAATAATTCCACAAACTTGTACTGATCAGCTTACGTCTCCACAAGCTTTTCCCTGAGCACATACGGACAATATTTCCCGGAGATACGGGCAACGCCTTCCTATCGCTTTGGACCAGACTCACTTTTTTAGTGCAGTTCATATGTCCAAACCTTTTTTGCACAAACCAAACAAAAATAAAATAATTCCAAAACCCGGTCATCATGCACATAAACCATAATCTGATCAGACTCTGGCTCCAAAGTCTTTCCCTGAACATAGACTGTATATAAATATGGACAACACGAGAACCAAAACAAAAGGAGAAACATTAGGAGTTGTTGTTATTTATAGGTTAATATGCGTTTATTATGGTCTGGCCTGCTTGAGATCAAACTGGACTGTACGTAGCCCCCGAACTAAAATCAGTCTAAAGAAATACTGTCTATGAACACGTAGCCTCAGACTTAATTTTCCAGAAGCAGCATTAGAAATAATCTGATTAATATTTCTGGCAATCTGCGGAGTGTTAAGCTAATCCAATATTCACTCTCCTTTACGCTTACGAGTCTCGGCGCTCCCCGCTCCACTGTGTTTGTCTTCTGGTTGCTGCATTTGTCGAACCAAACTTGTTTTTATCAGAGCTTTTGTCTGAAAGCAGCTACCTGCTACGGCTGGAAACACCGCTAATGAGAGCTGGGAGAGTAAAACCAAAGAAGTAAAGTTCTCAGATGTGGAAAGCACAGGAAAGAAATGAACCACACTGAAAGCCTCAAAGCTAAGAGCGTGTATATGGGTCAGTGTTAGAAAGGTTACACAACTGATGCTTTAAAACCAGTTTTGGTTTTGAAATGTTCTAAAGGCTGATAAATAATGTTGACAATCTGTTAAGTGGAGCCTTAGGACTAAAGATAGTATAAAGATAGACGATAGAGCTCCCCCTGGTGGCTGACTGCAGTATATGTCATAAGCTCCGCCCCCTACATGTTAGTGGGCGGGACTTTGGTTCAACTAAAACACTAAAAGTCCAGTGTATAATCCAACATTTCTTTGTAGCTGGTGGAGGTAGAGCAGAGCGTAGTATTAATTAAACGAAAACACGAGTGAGTCTGGAGGAAGTGTGGGCGGGGCATCGTTATCGCGGCTCCACGTGGCTCCACTCTCGGACCGAATTGATCACACCCTGGCTCCAAAGTCATAGGATGGAGTCGCCTGCACCCCTGGAAAAAATGGCGCCAGTTTGGCCCAAATGCAAGGAAGTGGCGCCGTGTTGTCCGTATTTATATACAGTCTATGCCTAGAGCAAACGTGTGGACACAAATGCTTGCAATCGCTTTCTGGCGTGCACACTCACACAGGCTGTCTGAGGGATTTGTGTTTGAGCGTTGTCAGAGCGCATCAGCAAGAGCTTGAACGCAGGAGAAGAAAAAAAAAAAAGAAAAGAAAATGAAATTAGACTAGAGAGAGTGACGCGAACACGGCGATGAGGGAAAATAAAAGCTTGTGAGAGTGAAGAGAAAGAAATGAGAACAGAAAGAGAGACAACGGCGTCCACCGCTGGGACGAGGGGATGGAGCGCCGCATCACCGGGGGGGGTGCAGAGAAACACACACGGATAAACACACACACATCTTGTGCACAATTACAGGAGGACACGTGGACGGACACGCCGCACCGAGTCAGTTATTTATTGATGCGTCTGTTTAAAAATGCTGTGGGAGAAGCTCTCAATCATCCTTCAGCATCAGTGAAGGGAAGCTGCAAAGTGAGAGGCACGCAGGGGAGGGGGAGGGAAGGAAAGTATAGAGGGAGGAAGAGGAGGGGGAGGATTTTCTTCTTTCTGTGAAGGCATGTTAGCGACTTCTCCCTCTCTCTCCCTCTCTCGCTTCTTCATCTTTCCATCTCTCCGGCGGTGAGGTGTGGGGGGGTAGAGGACGCACGCTGTGAATACTGACACGAGAGAAGGCTTTGATCCCTCCCTGCTTCTTTTTGTCTCTCTTCCCCTCTTTCCTACAACCCAACTCTTCCTTCGCTTCGACGTCCTGCTGTCCACCTCTCCGTCCATCTCACCCTCTCTCTCTTTCTTCTGTACATACTGTATAATAGAAAGCCTCTTCATCCACGGACAGAAAAACAAAGCATGCTTTAAAGAAGAGAAGGAAGTGGAAGATTGAGTTAAGGTGGTCAGAAGGAACAGACAACCACCAATCTATCAAATTACTGAGATTGGCTGAAGCAGAATTTAAAGCAGCTCGTTTGCATTCTCACCTCAGAGCTGCATCTCTCACACTGTTTTACTGAGATAACGCGTTAAACTGCGGCAAAGTTTGTGCAAAGATGGGAGAACTTCAAAGTAAAACTCACTCCTATTGCAGAATATTGACAAGTGTCGTTTGTTTGTTTTTTTTTGTCCAATCACACGCTCCCATAACTCATTAATCACCGTGATTAGCTGGATATTCTGGGTCAGTGCCAGTGTTTTAAGCTCAGTTGTCACTAGCATTAACTTGACTTTCTTTTCAGGCCACAATATCACCTTTTCATTGTGTGTTATTAGCTCATTCTGATCTTTTGTTGCAGAGCTGCCAAATGGCTTATTGTAACCTATAGTTTATCATAAAAACTGCAACAGGCAAAGATTTGCGGAGAAGATGAGACAAATCTAAACTTTCAACTCTTTTCATTATGACTCCATTACATGGTAGGGGTTGCACGATAGCATCACTAATAAAAACAGAGTAGAAACCAATGAAATCTATGTTCTTAACCTGAATATATCGGCTGAGAACAGACAGCTCATGTGCTACACACTGTGAGCTGCAGGTATGTATAGCCTGTATAAAAACATGCAGCACCTCAGCATCACAGGCAGCATTTAATAGTTGTTAGATGGGTATTTTCCTGAAGACTTTTCCGTGTACTGCAGCTAAAGGTCTAATAACTTTATCACGTAGTTTATGTTTGTCGTTAACTGACTGCTGTCCAGAGGATTTGGACCGTTCTTCTGCTAGCATTAGCGTTAGCCTTTACAGATGCATTGCAGTAGTACTTTAGTTGTACAGTAGTCCCTCGCTATAACGCGGTTCACCTTTCGCGGTCTCACAGATTTTTTTGTGCTTTTTTTTTTTTTTTTAACAGCGCATTGTTTTCTGTGTCCTGATTGGCTAAGGGACTGTAGACCACTGTCAATCAGTCTCCTTCATACAGTGTCTCTTGTACAGTACAGAATGCGTTCAGCTTGCTAAATTTACATATCCAGTATCTTTGATCGCTGGCAGTGTGACTGAAGTGCGGTATGTTTGCAAGTTATTGAGAAAGTGTATAACGTGTGTAGTGAGGGGTTTTGCGACCTTAAAACATTTTTAATCATTGTAAAAAATAAAGCTGCTAACTTCGCGGATTTCACCTATCGCGGGTTATTTTTAGAACGTAACTCCCGCGATAAACGAGGGACCACTGTATAGTCTAGTCAACATGATGTTTAAAGCGTTGTCAAACTGATTAGTCAACTAGTCTGTACAACCCCTACGGTAGTACCGTCAGCACTGCAAGCAAGCTGCGTGATACTAGCCTCTGGTGGACAGTAGAGGAACTGCAGCTCAGCCGTTTGGTTGTATAACGTTGTCATATTGTCTGACGCCCACAGACAATGCACAGCAGCTGGTACGTGCCTTCCAGGAGGAGAATATACTGCACCGACACAGTGACAGCATACAGTATAGATATGCAAAGAGAGCACACAGGTGTTCTGACCCAGACGATGCGGAAAGTTTGAAACTGCCTCCCAGGAGCTTAACTAAAACTCTCACACGACGCGAAGACAGGGCGAAGAGGAAACTCTACTCTTGTTCTAATGTTCAAAATGTTTTCAGACTGGAGGTATCTCAAGGTAAAAAGGTATCAAAGTTGTTGACTTTAGAGCGACTAGATGAGACGGTTCGGAGGTTAAAACAAAGAGTCGGAGGAGATGAGACGGCTGCAGGAGCGAGACGTGCATAAAAGTAAAATAAGGTGAAGGCAGCCTGTAATGAGATGAAACAGAATCCAAAAGTACGGGAGCAGGGCTGGGGGGGTTTGACAGAGGTTCTGGGCTTATGATAAGCCTCGAGTCAGTGCCATGATGGATGGGTGAGGGTGGGAGGTGTGGAAAGTTCCCAGATTAAATGAGGGTCACCCACGGTGCAGCAGGGCCGGGACGCTAAGACAGAGACTGAGACTGAGAGCAGTGAGACACTGGCACTGATCCAAACACAGCGTCGTTGCGGAATTAAGCTTAGCGGGGGTTTAGAAGCATCTTGGGATCACTCCGAGACAAAAAGCCACGTGTTCGCGCACACGCTCTGTCTTTCTCAAACACAAACGAACGACACCGGGGCAAACTCTGCTAGAATACAATCCAACCACTCCCCCCCACTCCCACATTAGTCTGCTATCCATTCACATTCAACAAAAAGCTGCAGAGACGCAGACGTGGGTTTGTTTCCATGCATCCCCTTCGGTACGTGGAAGTTATTTCATTTTAAAAACTAATATTTATCGCGGGCGCTGGCGCGGACAGCTGAGGCCCGTCTTCCGCAGACCTCGGCGGTCGCCAAAGCTGCAGCGGCTGCAGATTTCCTTTTAACATTTTGATGAATCCGCATACTGTCAGGTCCGAGGAGACTCTCGTTAGCGCCGTACTTTTGTGGAGAGCGGCGCTAACGAGGCGCTCCCTTTACAGAGGGATGCACGTTGGCTTAAGCGACCTTCAGCGCCGCGCCCGCCTCTCCCCTTCCGCGCTCCCTCCTCCTTACCTCTCACTTCAGGATTGATCACCGCACAGCGCAGGCCTTTTGTTCTGCGCGGCGGCGCGGGCGAACGCTGACCCCAGGAGGGAGGAGGAGATGGAAGGCATCTCTCAGAGAATCTCAAAGCGTTGCTCTAGTTAATCTACAGGGGCCGGAGAGTGCTTTAAAGAAGAACACGGCTGATGTTGCTGCCTCAGTACACAGGAAACAGATTCTTCCTACACGTCTCAGTTCTTCGCATCATAGTCTGCAGAGGAAATGTCAATAACATCTTTGTTGGAAAAGTTACACGCAGCCCGTGTTTGCAGGAACTGAACCAATAAGCTGCGTTTTATTGACTGAAGTCTATTAAGGCAGCGGTTTTGCACTGTACCAATTTAAAGGCTGCTTTGGATACTTTCATTAAAACTTGTTTCTGTGAAGAGTTTATGACTCGTCTCGGTTTCATTAGCGCTCGTTTTCAAGGGAGATTTTTACCGTTCGATCATCAGAGCGCTATCGCTGCAGCATTTCATTAGCGCCGCTTTCAAGGGAGGGTTTGAGCATTTCATACGGTCAAATTAGTGCAGTATTGGTTTTAAATGGCAGCTTTTAGAGGCAGGAGGGTTTGCAGATATTACGCGTGAGGAGATGTCACTGAATTCGCTTGTAATTACCTTTAATCAGCTTCTTTTTTTATTATTTTTTTGACCCGAAGGAGATTACTTTGTGTTCTCAGCCCCCCCCGACCCACCGGCCCACACGCAGAGAACACGACACGGGCTCTCGGCCGACGAGCTCTGAAGTTTTCTGCGCCCGGGGGGAATGGCAGCGAGCGAGACGAAGGAGCAGAATGAAAAAGTGTGAGGAAACGGTGGCACGCTTGAGCCGACGGCGTGCCAGCTGGGGTCACCTTGAGCAATTCATCTCCCCCTCCTCCCCCCCTCCAGCAGGGACGGAGGCCGGCCACAGAAGCAGCTTCCTCCTCGCTTTTTAATGGCTCTCTGCAGATACGGAGACGAGCCCTCGATGACCGCAAGGGGCAGAGAGGTGACCGGACGAGGCAGACAGACAGACACAAGTCCGTCAACGCGTGACACGTGAACTTCAGGCTGCATATAAAAGGAAAATCAAGCTTTTTACATCTCCTCTTGCTATCAAACAACTGAACACTTGATTTAAAGGAAGAAGAAAATTACCGCCTTCATGTTTCTTAATGTTTCAGGGGCACCACATTCTCCCTGGAGAACTGCACGACCTCAGTCAGTCGTTAAAAGCTCCTTACTGCCAGTTATAAAGCAGTTGATAAAGTGCTAAGGATGTTCTTTTGTGCTTCTAATAAATAAATAAATAAATAAAAAAGATGCACGTCTGCAGCAAAATCCCAACACATCCACTCCAGCATGGAGCCATTACAGTGACCATGGCCTCGATAGTCTGCCTTCAAGGGCACAATTATTCTTACTGAGCGAGGGCACGGCTGAATCCATTTTCAAGGGTACGTAAAGGTAACACCCATCCACCTCCGTGTTCAAACAACACCAGAGAAACTCTCCTTCAGTAGGTCAGGAGTGCCATGTTTCCTAAAACATATACACATGCACCTTTGCATTTTTATTTATTTATTATTAATAAATCTTAATTAATAAATTGGCGTCCAGAGCGGCGTGGTGGTGGTTAGCACTGATGCCTCACAGCAAGAAGGTTTGAGTTCATCGGCCGACCGGGGCCTTTCGTGTCCTTCACGGGACAAGCGGCTACAGAAGATGAATGAATAATTAATGAATGACTAAATCACTGTGGGAAGCTTTTAACCCAACAGACTAGAGTCCAGTTAAACACAGAAAATGTTATTATGCACCAAACTAGTGAGATTATGGAGTAAATCTCACTTTCTTTAAACATTTTAGCCACGACAACATGAACCTGAACCTTGATTTATTTGTTATTAACAGAGGTGTAAAGTAACCAAGTGGATGTACTTTGTGACTTAAGTAGTTTTTTTGAGGATCTGTACTTTACTTGAGTTCTTCTTTTAATCAGGACTTTTACTTTACTACATTTAAAAGTTCAAAAAATATATACTTTTAGTGTGACTGTGACGTTTGCCTCCTCGTTACTCGTTACAAAAATATAATTAATCGTCGAAGGATTATCTGAAGTGGGCGTGGTCGAGAGGACAAGAGGAACAACGTACAGTACTCTCACAATGTTCAGAGGTCAGGGCGGGATGCACATGTTTTTAGTCACGAGACGCTTGATTCAGTCGCTCTACAAGGTTTTTTTTTTATCGTACCACATCTATTCCGTTCACCTGAAGAAATCTACCAAGTGAAGAGAACAAGGGGAGAACTAGTTTTGGTTGGTTTGCTTCCTTTTATGCGTACTATAAAAATACTTCGTACTTGTACTTTTGATACTTATAGGGATGTGGGATAGTTCATCGTTTACGATATATCGTCAAAAACATTCTCCACGGTAAGAATATGTCATCCCGTGATAAAAACGATAAATTTCCATTGATGACGTATATATGTGCGCGACACACTCTCAGCCCAACACGTGTGGAATATTGACAAACTGACAATGATGGAAGGTGGAGCAGATACGCCGGCAGAGAGGAGCTCGTTCCTAAACGAGGCTCCACCTACATTATCTTCAATTATATAAAGAAATTAAATATTTGTATTTTTGTTACCACTCCGGCCGGTCCTACCAGAAACTAGTGCTTGCAAAATGTTCCTAGGATTTTTCTGAATGTGCACAAACCGACATTGAAGTATTACATGCGTTATTTCAGCTGCAGTCTGAACGGAAACAGTGCGTCGTGAATTAGCGACACTAGACATGAAGGGGTTAAAAAGTCTAAATTACAACATGCAACGTTTGCAAACAAATAGTGAATAAACAGGACAGTAACAGCACTAATTTGTTCCACCACCTCAAACACAAGCACAAACCAGAATATGAAGAAAGACAGAAAATGAGCAAAGATGCAGAAGCAGCGTCGACTTCATCCAAAGAGTCTGGGAAAAAAAACAACAACTCAGAGAAAACTTGATGCATTAGAGTCAAAAAGATTAGACTGAACTGGTGTTTATTCATCGTCATTATTATCGTTAACGTGATAAATACCAGAAATAATCGGGATAAATTTTTAGTCCATATCGTCCATCTCTATACTTTTGATACTTAAGTACATTCAATGTGAGCTACTTTAAGACTTTTACTCAAGTTATTTTCTTATGGGTGACTTTGACTTTTACCAAAGTCATTTTCAATTAAGGTATTTTTACTTTTACTTACTTACTTTATACACCTCTGGTTATTAATAAATCTTTACCAAATCACCATCAGAGCCAACCAGCCCAATCAAACACAGAAATGTTTGAAAACAGTTATTATCCAACAAACCAGTGGGATTATAGCAGTAAATCAGATCTTTTAGACTCAACCATCCATTTTGTAAATGAGTTGGATTTTCAAGTTCTCTTCTTGTGACTCACTTTGAATCATTTCTATTTTTTACTTGAGCTGATTATTAAAAATTACAGGATGTCCCCGGGCTGCGTTAGTCCTCAGCTAATAATGTTTAGCTGGATCAAATGGCAGTTGTTGCTGAAGCCAAGTCAGACTGCCAAAAAAAAAAATAATAATAATAAAAGATGTTGTTGGATGTTACGACTTGGGAGCATTTTGCAGATTTTCCAAAAAATGTTTTATCACACAAATAGAACCGTTTGTTATTTATATTTTAGTATAAATGCAAATGCAGCCCGTTAGCCTGTTAGCCTGTTAGCCTCGTCTATGTGCTGACGATGTGACACCTTCATTCTGTTCGGGATGATAAACGCGAGCATTGTACGTAATAATGGACGCAAACATTCACCCCGGCATAAAACAGAGCAGGTCTGCTAATAACAGAACTGTAATCGGCCTCACATCCGCTAAGGACAAGCTGAGCACAGTTACAGGGAGCAGGTGTGGCAGCAATCAAGTCCTCATTACTGATTTAGGGTGCAGTGACCCCACCGATGTGAAACCATCACAGACACATATGAGCCCGACGCTACAATAATTATCTGCAACAAACACAAACCGCGGCGAGATGTTATGATCCACCTCGTTAATTCCCTCCAGGCAGATAACTCACCAGAAAACACAGAACAGCTTTAATTATATTACACACATGTTATAATCTCAATTAAAAAATGTTTAGTAGCCTTACTTAACGATATATGGACGATACATATCGGCAGCTATTTGTGGACGTTGATGGTTCTACGTTCTAATCAATCATGGCCGACGGGTTCCTTTCTGTTTAGAGTTTGCATGTTCTCCCTGTGTCTGTGTGGGTTCTGTTCAGGTTCTCCAGCTTCCTCCATCGTCCAAAGACATACTGGTTAGGTTAATTGGTGATTCTAAATTGCGATGGACTGGAGACCTGTCCAGGATGGACCCCGCCTCTCGCCCAGTGACAGATAGGATAGGCTCCACCCCCCGCAACCCTCCAGAGGACAAGCAGTTACAGTAGATGAATGAATGAATTAATGAAAGAATGAGCATGTTGTACTATCCTCACCAGTTTATAAGAGTGGCTCATGCATTGCCGATTGCTAAAATACATTAAATGTTAAATGCTAAAATATTATACACTCTACTGTCGCCTGTTTAAATATGTGTCAGTAAAATGTCAGAAGGCAATAACGTCATGTTGTGCAAAACAGCAACTAGTACTTAGATGAGACTTTAGGGAACTTAAGTCGGCGATACAAACATTAAACATTTGTACGATGACACAAATTTCAGTCGCCATAGTTGTAAGTGAAGCAGGAAGTAGAAAGAAACCCTAAATGCCCTAAAAATACACAGCACCTACTAGTGTTTGGGTGGTAACCTACGTACATAGCCTACGTCGTCTAGGTCCTGCAGTACTTTAAATGAGCCTTTAGTTAACTTCACATTAGATGAGACTTATGATATCAGGGTGTATAATACCAGGGTGATGCATCATCAAATATTCTTCCTGCTCATTTGTAGCCACTAGTTGCTAGTTGACAGATCGCTAGTTTTAGTTTACATGGTCTTTAGTTTTTCTCATCACTGCATCCTATCTGCGCATGCGTGTGTTACGTCTTTTGTTTACAACAGATTGCACGGGTGCGTAGCTTTTCCGCAACAGACTTGAATATGTCGGCATTTCTGTGTTCTCTGCCGTCTAAACACGTAGTTATGTTGAGTTCTTTCATTATTTTAAAGCATAATTCAGTCTCTTCGTCGCTCCAAAAGTGAGAAGTTCTCATTGCTGCCATGTTGATTGTATATCTGGTGCGTCACTGGCGTCACTCGTGTCTGCGCAGACAGTGGGCAGCCGTCAGAGACCGGGATAAGGTGTATACACGCTCCAGTATCCCGGCTTCTATCGGAGTCCTCCAGGTGGCACAAACCGAGTTTCTCTAAATTGTGAAATGGTGTTTACATGCACAAACACAAAAATGGGATACTTCAAAAACCCAATCAAAACCAGGACCATGGTCACTGAGCGCTTGACCGTACGTCAACATCGCCACTGTATCGGAGGAGGCAGCTTTGTCCAAAAAACAATGTCTGTAACATTAATGTTTTTGGTTCCTATTGGTTTCCTGACTCGTATTGGTTCACGGGACAGAGCTGCCTCCTCCAATATGGCGGCGACCTTGACGTATGGTCCAGCGCTCAATGAGGCGTCTACGTTTATACGTCTATTTGAGAGATACGCAAACGCCCTTCGTCCAATTAAATGTCAGGGACGCAGATTTTTTTAAACACAGTCGTTAACATTTCCTCATAGTTTTTTTCATCATCAAATATTACTTTTAGCTCGCCAACATCTTCATCACAGAAAAAAAATGTAACGCCGACTAATATCTACTGTCATTTTCGGCTAACTGTAGGACGGCTTCTGTAAGTATATCCTCTTTAGTGATATGTTATACGTCTTCTGATGAGGGGAAAGTATATTTAAGGTACTAGATTTCTTTCATTTTACGCTAGTTTATACTTTCACTCGACTACATTTGTGGGAATCTACTGTACGTCTTACTCTACCACCACAACTTTACAGAAAAACATAATACAAACACAGTAGCTCGAGCTCCAATCATCAACAAACGCATTGTTCACTCCAGCAGCTGTAATAGAAATAAAACGCTCACAATCTGTACTACAGTAGATTAATTCCTCTACCACCGCTGCTGCTGACGACGCACGCTCAATGTGTTTACCACGATGCATCATGTAAAGGATTGAAGCCACTAATAGCTGCATTCATCTGCTTTTATTCTCAGTTCGACCGCAGGCGACGGCAGCTTTTCACTCATAATGACGCCGGTTTGTCGACGATTCTCGAAAGCATAATGCAGCCGTGAGATGCTCGCAGTTTACTTGTAATCACAACCGGGAGGCTGACGTGAACGTTTTTCCCCCGCGCCTTAATTGGATTTATGGCGCGGACAATATGATGCGCGAGTTTAATTGTATTATCCTTGTGATTATTTAAAAAAAGAAAGAAAGGTGCAAACATGTGGCTTATTAAGTGGAGGCTGTGCGTATTAACGCTCCGTCAGGGGGATGCTCTGTGCATCATGTTGTGTAACACCGTCTGTCAGGCAGCGGTGAAGAGGCTCAGAGCCGCGGCGCAGTCCCACGATTCTGAAATTATAACGTATCACAGGGCATCGTGGAGAAAAGTGCTTTGTAAGGGGGTAACAGCTGCAAGGTAAAGGTGGAAAGATTGTTTTGGGGTTTTTTCTCAGCCCCCTTTCTTCCCTGCTCATGTGTGAACGGTGTTCACATCCAGCCATCTGCTTCGGGGACCGCCGCGTCCGGATGTTTGGCGAGAGGATCCTCCTCGACGTTGCCGACGCTTTTAGAAACTAATCTGATGCGGAGCTCTCCTTGATATCTTCATCGCATTCCAGCTCTCTGCTTCATTAGCGGGGGACACGTGAGCCGCTCTCTCCCACTCCGCTGCTCTTTCACACCCAACCATCTGCCGCAGACCTCAGTGCATGCGAGTGTGCACGCAGGTAGGCTGCTTTTAAAACTTCTGAGGATGATTTTATAACTCAGTACTGAGACGCAGTTTACAAACTTAATGATGGAAGCTGATGGACTGAGCTTCGTTACAGACGCTACTGCCCACACACACGGATAGGAGACCTGGCTTCTGCTTTATGGGTTTTTAAGCAAAAAGTATAGTGGCGGACACTTTTTCCAACTTATAGCAATCAGCCACAACATTATGACCACCTTCCTAACATTGTCCAGGTCTCAAAAACAGTTGTGACTCAACAGAGAATGGACATGGGCCTTCTGAGGGTGTCCTGTGGTGTCTGGAAACAGATATGTTGTTAGTGGGGGGGTCTTTGAGGGGAAGGGCCTCTGTGGATCATCCCACAGATACTTGATGAGTTTGGGATCTAGTGAATGTGGAGGCCAGGTCAACACCTTGAGCTGTTCTTCATGTTTTTTTGAGTTGTTCCTTGAGTTCTGCAGCTGGGGATGACTCCTGCCATCAAATAGTGTCAGTGCTATGAGATTGGGGGGTGGGGGGGCTGCTTGGCCTGGTCTGGTCTAGGTGGGTGCTACATGTCTAAGTAACATCCACACCAATGAATGAAGCCAGGTCCAGAAGTTTCCCAGCAGAACACTGAACTGGAGCAAGTCGGTTTAAATGTCGTTCACTTCTCCTGTCGGTGGTCATAATGTTGTGGCTGATCGGTGTGTGTGCTGCAGTCCTTTCCTCACATTTGTGACTTAATGTGTGAAGTAAACTTGACGACATTTAATTTTCGTCCAGGAGACTCGACGAGCGTTTAGCTGCCAGTCGTACGACCGTTATTCACTTCTCCTGTCTGTGGTCGTAATGTTGCGGCTGATCGGTGTGCCAGTGCACCGCCATAACCGAGATCTAGCAGCGCAACAACAGTGTGCTACATTAAAGAGATGTGCAGAGCTAATTGGGTGTTTGTAGCTCATTTATATCGGCGCGTGCAAACATGCTTATAAGAATAGACGGGCATAATTACCTAAAGCCCAAGGTTGAAATATCTACTCTCATCTTCAAAACACAAACCAGGACAAAGACGCAAAGATCTGAGCCGTGCACGGCTTTCACCCCAGCGCCGTGAAACGTTTGCGTTACGTCAGAGCACGCCGCAGCCTCCGTGTCTCTGCAGCCTCCGTCTCGTTAAGGCCTCAGATCTTTCCTCTGATCTGCTTCCCGTCCTTTGGAAACTTTTACGTGCGGATGGGGCGCTTCCCCCTCCCTCCTCGCAGGATCATCAAAGAGAGGAGAGGGAGACGGACGGTGGCCGCTCCATCCTGCTCATTTATATATTTATTCATTCATTTACATCTTCCTCTGTCACTTCATTAACGATTTGAGCAGTAAAAGGCAAAAATAAAGAAAGAAAGAAATAAATGCACCTGAAGGTTTCAGTTTACACATCACAGGCCATCGAGCAGCTTTCCACTCATTTTATGAAGGCTTGGTTTGACGTGAGTATTTATAGCTGAGGGGAGTTAGCGTTGGTGAGGTGAGAGAGGAGCGAGGGTGAGGCACAGGGGGGAGGAGGAGGGGGCGGGTTAATGTGGTAATAAATACGTGAGGGTATCTGGAGACGTTTTACGCCGTTTCTTCTCCCTCCCAGCGGCCTGTAAAGAACCTGCGACGCGGTTAATCACGCGGGACGCGATGGCAGCGGTGGCGGCCAGGAACATTATCACGTCCCGCCTTTCTGTCAATACCTCCGGGGTGCAATGCACGTCTAATATATGTCAACTTATGCGTGATGTAGCTGCGGTGCGATAACGCGCCGTCGTTGGGAGGATATTTTTGGGGAGGTACAGTAAAGAGGAGGGAAGAGGACGAGGAGAAGGAGGAGGAGGCATCTGGGGAATAGAACAGTATGAGATGAAGAAGAGAAAAAGAAGACGGGGAAAACTGACAATGAACATCAAAGTCTTACACCGCAAAGTTATTCAAACTGGGGGGGGGGGGCTCTATGAATCAGTGCATATGACTCAACTCTTACAAAGCCAGGTACTGAGAACTCAGGCCCCAAAAAAACCCAAATCTCTGCAACAATCGTGTGAAAGGAGACGGTCTGTCCTAAGGCGAAGCAGCGGAACCATTATTACAGTATTTTGCATCATGATGTATTACCCCTCATCACTGGATGCTTCTGCAGAACCTCTGTTTTAATTAGCCGCCGTCCTCATGTCTATTCAAAGCGGGAGGGCTTCTATCATCGTGTCTATTACAGGCCTGCGTAATCTGCGTCTGCTGATAAGATAAAGTCATAACTTCTCATTTTACGAGTCAGTCTCCCTTTAAGGATTCATTACAAGCGGCTCCCTGAATGACAGCCACCAGAGATCTGCTGCACTAAAAGGTTGCAGCAGGAATAATCAACGCGTGCCGCTGCTGCTGCAGACGCCGCCGCCGACGGAGCTGCAGCGGGGCTCAATCCGACTAAAAGGCCAGAGCCCCTCCACGGCACGAAATGGCTGCCGTGGCCGGGTCTGCCTGACGCCATCTGGCAGCTCCCGCTTCCTTCAAAGGAACCGTCAGGCCTCAAAGGAAGGATCTGATTAATACTCAGACAGAACAGCGAGACGCGCACACATGCAAACACACACACACCTGAAACGCTTTGAAACCTGCACGGAACACAAGCCACGTAGACGCCAACAGGTGGGCCCTGGGCTGCTCCAGAAAGCCTCCACCGGCATCGGCAGGTGTTAGCCTACTTCTGCACGGAGAGGAGCTTCAGATGGAAACCGGCGCGACCCGAGGGTTTGAAACCGAGACAATCTGCAGTGAATAACAAGAGAGCGGCGTGCAATGCACGTCTGATATATGCCAAGGTACGTGTGATGTGTCTGCGTCAGCGCGAGGAGACTCGGATGTTGGATGCGTTCATGTCGTCGGGAGGTACAGTGAGGAGGTAAGAGGTATGTTTGTGTAGCTGAGTCAAACGGAGTTTAATTTTGGGGTAGATGTGTAGAGCTCACATGCAGCTGCTGGGGTGTAGGCGGCGTTAATTAGCGAGGCACAGCGTTGGTGCACACACATCGTTAGTTTTACGTTTGTTTGTGATACCTACTGCTACTTAAATCGATGTATTGACCCGCTAACCCCCTTGGTTGACCCACAGCCACCCTGCACTAAAGACTGCACTGATTTGATTTGGATTTGTTGGTGGTTAGCACTGAGGTTCTGGGTTCTAATCCATCATGTTCTAACTGGTTCCTTTCTGTGTGGAGTCTGCATGTTCTCCCTGTGTCTGCGTGGGTTCTCTCCAGGTTCTCCTGCTTCCTCCCATCGTCCAAAGACTTGGTGCTTAGGTTCAAACCCAATGACAATGACCCTCCAGAGGATACTTAAGGGACGACGCAGCATTTGTCATTGCATGGAATAAATCTGCAGATCCTGTTTCCTGGCGTCTGATGAATAAATCTAAACATAACCTTGTGCATGATTGATAAGAATCTACATTTACAAAGAAGCTAAATGCAAAAGTAAACAATCAAACCCCCCCAGATGATCAGCAACATGTCGTGGTGCTGCAGAATGGTTCAACGTCCACGTCCAGACGAGCACAGGGGAGCTCTCCTTCCTTCTGCGTCCTCTACTACGTCTCCTCTCTTTTCTGCACTGCAGCGATTCCTCCGACTCACAGGTGTCAAAACATACGGCCCGCGGGCCAAAAGCAGCCCGCCAGAGGGTCTGATCTGGCCCCCGTGTTGAAACCACATACGAGGCTGCAATTTTTCACTGAAAACAACTGCTATTAATAACTTGTCCGCTGTCCAACACAACTCTGAGACCATGGGCTAAACAGCAGACAAGCTATGTGGACAAGTTGAGCTTATTTTAAACGTAAACATTCTCCTAATTTACTTCTTCTTCTTCTTTGCATTGAAACAAATGGAAAAAGTCTGCAGTTGTCGTCACTAATAGAATATTAACCTGTTATGTTCCTGGTCTGGCCCGCTGCAGATCAAACTGGGCTGTGTGTGCCCCCCTCCCCACCCTGCTCTGACTGTCTGATATCACTACTCAGTGCAGGGTTACACCATCACATGTCTTTATTTAACCTTTGTCTGGTTTACTCAATCAATCCTGAGCAGCTGTAACGTCTAAAAAGAACTTGATGTTTGCATTTGAGGGCTTAAGCCTAGACTGTTACCCAGAGCGACTTACAATGCCCAGCGACGGCACAATGAGCTTAAACTCCTTAAAGTCTGGTGACAAGCAGCCGGTGGTGAGAAGCAACAGAGTCTGAGCCGCCGCTTTAAAACTCCTGCAACGAGAATTAAAGGCACTGACCGGCGTCACTCCACCGCAGCGGGGCCCACGTGAGGCGAACGTGGGCATAATTAGATGCAAATGTGTGTCACTGTACAACTGATGCAAGCGCCGAGTAACACGGAGGATGAACGCGAGAACGGAGCCCGGAGGGACAGAGCCGAGAAGAGACGGAGTCGGCTGGATGTCAGGGAAACAAACGGTCGTAACGTAGAGAGAGAGAGAGAGAGAGAGAGAGAGAGAGCGACCTCGTGGAAAAACATGATTAGATTCGTGTTAGCGTAAATCATGTGTCATGTCGTGTTTACACAGTAACACGTGCGTCCGCGAAGCGTCGGAGCTGCTGGAGTAAAGTTCTCGTTTTGACGGAAAGTTTGCCTCTACTTTTAAACGCTCACGCTAATTTAAGATTAAGTGTCAGGTGTGAGACGATGGAGGTGTAAAAGCGTTTCTCTGTGCAGTTTGGAGGAGCAGAAAAACACTTTTTTTTGTTGTTTTTTGGATCGGGCTGAGCGAATCGACTGCGAAATATCCAAACGATTTTTTTTTTTCTTCCATGCCTACTCGCTGATCAGAGCCGTCAAAATCTACAGCAGAGCGTTTCTAATTCAACTAGACATCTATGATAGAAGGAGCTCGCTATGCAGCGTAGCTAATGTTTTTAAAAATGGACCGTGAAGCCTTTTGTGCCACGGCTAAAAAAAAAAGACTCTTTATTCAGTGGTTTGAATTTCACTCGCTGAAACGTGATAGGACGCCGTCTCAGAGAGTTTTCTGAATGCGATGCAACACCTTGGTGCACTTCTTGTACTTGTACTTCTTGTGCTGCTAATCTCGTCTTGGGACTGCGACATTAGGAGGCTAACTAGGCATCCGGAGCTTGGATCGGCTCCTAGCGACCAACCGTCGTCAATGAAGAGATGGGCACAAGGTGTTGACCTGGACTCCACATTCACTAGATCCCAAACTGATCAAGTATCTGTGGGATGATCCACAGAGGCCCCTCAACTAGGGCTGAACGATATATCGTTATCGCATCTATAGATATGAACATTCAAAAATGATGATGTAAACCAGAGTGAGGTGTTGCAGGTCGCTTGGCGAAAATTGCAACGAAGCAAGAAACATGTTTGACCACATGAAACAACAGCATCATTCATGCTGCAACAAGAGTGAACTGAGAGAAACACCGGGGATGTTCTGTTACCAGACACCACAGGACGCCCTCAGAAGGCCCATGTCCAGGCTCCAACCACAAGGGAGACCTACACAGTATTAGCAAGGTGGTCATAATGTTGTGGCTGATCGGTGTGCTCTAACTTCCGGGGAGAGACCGAGCTAATACCATGAAAGCCATTTTTAGCAAAGCTCGCTGAAGCCCCCTCGTTTCCTGCAGCTCTTAACAAAGGTCCAGTGCTAATTTTGCTTAAAGGTCAGACCGGTAGAGTGCAACCGTGGTTTTGTGGTGGAGAGAGAGAGGGAGGGGCGGAGTGGGTGCAGGTGAAAGGGGGGATGCTGAGAGGCGTCCGGGTGAGGGCTGATGACGGGACGAGGCCGCGGCCCCGACAGGCACTTCAGAGTGGAGAGCGCAAACCGAAGGTTCACAACATTAGCTCGCGTGCCCTCGGACGGCTGTCGCACAGAGAAACACACAACCTTTAGAGCCACTCATTCTAAAAGTCGGGGAGGGAGGGGGGGCGGTGCAAACACTTCTGGAAACACGCTTTTTTTCTGGGGAGGTGGTATCCAACATGAAACAACTGCACAAAGACTTTACGCCACACAGTCACAATAAGAGGCTTGCTTTCTAGCAACCTTAGGTGCATACATTGATATTAGGTCATAATGTTATGCCTGGTTAGTGTTAGTAGGTTTTAAAAAACTGAGCTGATCTGAGCATAGCTTAAAAGTACACTTTATTTATTGTATGTATATGACTTACAGTATGAATCAAAGGTTAATAGTTTTATATTAGGATGCAGAGACACAGTTTAAGTGCTTTTCCAAAATGTTGGGGTTGATTCAGATTCAGTTTGTCCAGACTTATTAAAACCAGAAGACTGTCGGTCACTTCCAATCCCTTCTTTTGAAGCTCGCCGTGCCTCCCGCCGTTCCTCAAGATTGCTTTGCCGTCCCCTCTCCGCTCCTTTCAGAAAGAAACTATCGACTTTTCTAGTTCCCTCGGTTTGACTAAGTGCAGCTTGAAAGGCGCCGCGCTGCACGCCGTGCCACAGGAACGCTTAATCACGGCTGCTGCACTCCCGCTTAATGTACTTTCAGGTGTATGGGATGAAACGGTGGACACATCTCCACGCTGCTTTAACGCGCTCTTCGTTTATACCTCGTTCAAACGTGACACCCGTTCTCTGGAGTTTAGATGGAGCACATTTTAAAATCATGTCTGATGTGAAATAAAGGCAAAAGCCAAAGGAAAAGATTATATATATATATTTATATATATGCAGTTTATGTAATTTAAGGTTTTCTGTGGGCAGTTTGGAAGGAAAAAAAAAAACATCACAGCAATTACGCCTGCTAGAGATAAAAGCATCTATTAGACTCTTAGTAGCTGCCCGTCAGAAATGGGTGCATTTTAAACGAGGATAAAAAGGACAAAAGGGGGAAAAAGGACTGAATCTTATCAAAGATTTGAAGCTAATGTAGAGTCGTTGCTCGGGTAATTAAGGCATCATGGTTTTTGTTCAGCTGCAGGTATCTCTGTGACATCCACATGTACGAAACCAGATCACGGACGTGTGGTTCAGGAACAAAGTGAAGCTTCATTTTTAGGTCGTTTAGATTAGATTGGTCCAAGCAGGACACCTCGCAGCTGGACAAACTGATAGAGAAGGCATGGATATGTAGTACGGGGGCAGAGACGGGGTCCGGTGGAAGGATTTTGAGCAAACTCTGGTCCGTCATGTCCACCACCCTCTACAGGACACTATAGTCGGACAGTAAAGCTCGTTCAGCGACAGGCTGCTGCTCCTGCCCTGCTCCATGGACAGGCTGAGGAGGTGGTTTGTCCTTCAGGTCATACGACTCTACAGGGCCTCCCTGTGAGGAAACAACTGGACTGTGGTCAATGCTCTTTTTTGTTTAAGGCCGGGCATACACTGTGCGATATTTTAAATCCTTTGATTCAGCTCCATCTCAAACTGCACGACTAGATCGCCGAGTTCAAAAGTTCACAGCCTACGATTCATGTTCTCACACGATACGGCCTGATGCTCTGATGCGACTTGACTGCTCACACTGTACGTCCACATACCACACGTCGGACTTTAATATCTGGAACTGCAACGGCAAAAAGAAGAAGAAGAGGAACCTGGAAGTGGAAGACGCTCATCCAAGTTGTTTTGACGTACTTTCTGCGATCGCTCATGCTCTGTGTGAGAGGTTGAGGCAAATCGTCTCGTGGTGCTGCTTCTACTGTGAGATACCTTCACGAGGAGCGACCAGGATTTCAAACAAGTTTGATTTTGTTGCGAGCACACGATGTGTGATCGGGAGGTCGTCGTGAGGTGTTAATCTCTCCTCGTTACCCTACGTATAACTGCACGAAGCACGACACGCGATTCGGCCCGATTAAAAAAATAGTCGCACGAGTGGAAAATCGTCTCAAAATGAGCCGACAGTCGCGCAGTGTATGCCCGGCTTAACAGAGTATTATATATTAAGAATTAGAATTATATATATTTGATTAAATAACTTAAATATCTTTAATATCTGTCTTTGTAATGAAGTTACTGGACGCCGAACTTCCCATAGGATAGAGAGCATGCAAGAGGGTTAAAGCTAACCCTTCAGTCAAATGACGGCGGAGGCTTGTTGGTGTCTGGAGAACACGTTTGATTCGAATCACTATAACAATCAAAAAATACACAAATTCGTCCCATTTGGTTGGTCTCAGAGTTTGGAGGCTTCTATTTAATATGATGGTATAAATTATGAACCAGTCCTTCACTAATATTTAGATTTGTTCGCAAAGGGTTAAGACACAATAGTGCCATCGTCTCTAGAAAACATGTCGCCGGTTTGGGAGTTCTCGCAGCTTGTTCTCGACACATCAACCACGCAGAGCTTTTTTCTCGTGTGCCCAACAACTTTACTGCGATTGGTCAGAAACTGAAAGTGGGCGTGGCTAACGCAGAAAAGCACAAATGCAGAAATGCTAGCGGCCACTCTGATGCTCCTAGATGCTAATATTCGCAGCGTGACCGCTAATCTCTCGTGCTTTGGTCATCAAACAGAAAGCAATAAGAAATCGCCTCTCGTCATCCGTCTCAAACAATATTTAGCGTGAGTGACGCTTGCTGCAGCTCTGCATACTTGTGAACTATAAACTACATGGCCAAAACGAACTTTGTTCTTGTTCTTGTTGCCCTAGGAGCGAGAACAAATGTCTCACTTCTTGCAGAGTATCTAACCAGCTTCACATAAGCTCAGAAACTTAACTCATCTGCACAAGCAAAGCCTGTCCAACACACAAAGACACACGTCCAGTATTTCTAGACTTCTACCACGTTGAGCAAAAGCTTGAATGGCACCTTCACAGCAGCAAAAATAAATCAAACCCAGGAATGTGTGGCGGCGGCGGCGGATGATGTGGAGGCGGCAGCCGAAAGCCAATATTTGCTGTGGGAGCAGCTCGAGGCCACGGACTTACCTCTCGTCGCCGTGACGCCCAGCAGCTCTGTTTGATCTTCCAAACCACGGCGGCCACGAGGAGCAGGGACAGGAAGCAGCTGTGGACAGAGCAGGAGAGGAGGTGAGTTTTTAAAGAGAGAAAGGGAGCAAAGAGATCACTGTGAAGGAGAGCGTCACTTCCCGACCATGATAATTTCAATATTCACATGTGTCCTGGTCTGCACAGTGTCCAAACTGTACATAATATGGACTACACATCCCCACTTCCTTGCATTGAGCCAAACTGACGCTATTTTACCCGGGCAAACAGGCGCCGCCATCTCGCAAGTTTGGAACCAAAGTCTGAGCAGTACGGTCCGAGAGTGGATCCATGCAGAGCGACATCGATGCCCCGCCCACACTTCCTTTTTGCGTTTAATTAACCTCCATCCAGAAAATTGACACTTGAACATTCATCAACATTATATTAACTACTTAAAATGACAACTACACGTCAAATAAAGTTTTATCAAAGATGTTTTATTTTGACCCAAGTCCCATCCACTAACATAAAGGGGGTGGAGCTTATATGACCTATACTGCAGCCAGCCACCAGGGGGAGCTCTACTTGCTCTAGCCTCATTTCTGAAAAGCAGTTCTACCGGCCATCTTTATACTATTGTAAGCGTTGTAGGTATAGAGTATAATCTTGAGGAAAAACAGACATAGGAGCTCTTTCTCATAACTTTTTAGTGCCAAAACAAACCCCTTTGCGGTTTCCGTATTTCCGAAGTTTTTTGGCTTTACGCTCTTCTTCTCTGAACTTTAGCTTTAACTTTATTAACCAATTATCTGCAAATTACACAAGTAAACTGTCATTAAATAATGTCTTACACTATCTATGGTCTGGGCCCCTTGAGATTAAATTGGGCTGTATGTGGCCCTTGAACTAAATTAATTTAACATCCCTGGTACAGAGCAAGACATTCACAAAAACAAAACAGTCACTACGAGGAAAAACTGCATCAAAATCGTTTCTAGTGATCATCAGACTGCAGTTGGCCCGTGGGCTACAGCTTGGGTACCCCTGCTCTACATAATTATCCCTCCAATGTGTTGTACAAAGAGTTTCACAAGATTCAAGCGCCCCCCCCCCACCTCGTAGTCTGGTTTGGGACCAAAACTAAAAATACCTTCACAGTTACAGTATATGAAGTAACTGAGGACGGCGGCGCTGGTTCACGGGACACGAGGTGTAAGTGTTAAACGTCTGACAGAGAAGGCAGCTGTCGAGAGAGGCGGAGCTAAGGGAAAAAAAATGAAATCACGGCCGCCAAGGCTTCCCGTCAGACGCACGAGAAACAGCTGTGATGCTATTTTTAATGCTGCGCAAATTATTTTATGTCACTTCGTTTTTTTTTCCTGCTGTGCATTTTGACATGATGTTTTGTTCCATCACCTGGATTTGATCCTTGGGTTCTTCTTGAGGAAGTTTAGTTTTTACTGCACCCCTTTCTTGCTTCATGTAGTTTGTTTTCCACATTTGCGCAAAGAGAATTCAAATAATTCTCTATAATAAAACCCCTCAGGAGACACGGCTTCCTCTGGATACTCGCCCACACGTATTTAGGCGAGACAGACGTGAACTTCAGTCCTAATCTGTCACGGCTCTCGCTGATCTTTTCTGTCAGCTCTCCTGGAGTTTTTCTGGCCCGAGCTTTCCCCTGTTCCTGCACACAGTGGGGTTTGCAACTGAGGCCGACGAGCGGAAAACATCAGCAAAACACCTAAAACGCGAGTGATACAAACATCGAGTCCTTCTGGAACAAACATCGACTTTTCATGTGTGAAAGATGTGAAGGAATGAGTTTGTTTTTGTGCGTGCACACGGTTTAAAGTGAGAGTGAAGTCTAGAAGCCTAGAAGCAAAAGAACAACAAATACAGCGATCAGCCACATCATTATGACCCCAGGAGAAGTGAATAACATCGACCATCGTGTGACACTTCGATGTTCTCCGAGGAAACTTCTGGACCTGGCTTCATTCATTGGTGTGGATGTTACTTAGACATGTAGCACCCACCTAGACCAGACCAGGCACCCCCACCCCATAGCAATGACACTCCTTGATGGCAGAACTCAAAAAAAATACATGAAGAACATCTCAAGGTGTTGACCTGGCCTCCACATTCACTAGATCCCAAACTGATCAAGTATCAGTGGGATGATCCTCCCTTCAAAGCCCCCCCCCCAGAAGGCCCATGTCCATTCTCTGACAAGTCACCACAAGGGAGACTTGCAAATTATTAGGAAATCGGTCATAATGTTATGCCTGATCGTGTATTTTTCATGTATAGTTGTAGCTAGAAACCAATTTAATTTCTGTACTTTTAACTGAAAAGTTCATAGTTCAAGTTCTACTAATAGAACTGTCCTCCAGGTCTCTGGATGCTGCTAAGCTAACTGTCTTTAATTTAATTGTACATTTAACATCTCAAAACTACTGGTTTACGTCTTCAGACACGTGGACCGTCCAGTAACATCTCCAAGTTCTCAATCTAACCGCCATTTCTCGTTTCAGTAAGGGCTGCGGATGTGTTCAGGTCTTTATTCGCCGCTCATGGCCACCATGTGTGACTCTTCAAAGCATCATCCATTAAAAAAATAAAAAATATTTCCCTTATCTCTCCAGGCTGAAGAGGACTCTTAAAGAGATCCATCGGTTCAGGCATCTTATTGATCTGGCTTCCTGCTTTAAGAGCGACACGGTGCTGATGAATGACTGGAGTGAACAGATATCAGCCTCCAATCAAAGGCCTTGGGAGGGAAAGGGACAGCAAATAAAAAAAAAAAAAAACAATAATAAAAAGGATGGAAAGACAATGGACATTAATAGTGAAAGATGGAGCGATAAAGACAAAACGTAAAGAAGTGTACGTAAGGAACAAATGGAGGAGAGAGAACCAGCGGACAAATGGTGATTTGTAGAGAAATGGACACAAAGCCAAAGCGAAGACGACGCGGATGGAAGCAGCCAGAGCAGTGAGCTTCATTTGATCCTCAGCCTCCACGAGGGAAACTGAACAAGGTTAGCGAGGCTTCAGCTCTCAGCTCCATCACACCTAGAGCTCCTGCTTTCACAGGGAACAGAAATGAACAACCGCCGGCAGATGCTGCCTTTACACAATCAGCTGAGGAAAATCACAACTCGCCGTTTGGGTCGAAGCACGCTCACTTCGTTAAACGAGAACTGAAACCCAATGTGCACAATTTGGAGGTGTTATTTTAGAGAAAACGGCCATAGTTAAAGGACGGATGGTGATTTAAAGCAGTGAAGAACTGAACCAATCAGAGCTGGTTAATAAACTAATGCTTCAAGATACAAATCGTATCTTGACCAACACAAAGATCTCTGCACAGAAGATGCTTCACAAATATTCACCACTGACCCGTCCAAAGCGTCCCAGCCTGCTCTGATTGGTTGGTGCCATTGACCAGAGCAGGCTCCGGCCATTATGCATGTTTAAGCAGAGAACGAGAACTGGTGGTGCAGCTGCAGGGGGAGGAGCAACTAGTACACGCCCACAAGTGCAGGATGAGTCATCAAGAACTCAGCGTATTGTAGTCCAGGCTCCAAATCTCAATCCCTTGGTAGCCCGCCGCCACATAACTTTGTGGGACAAGCTCAGGACCTCCTGCCCCTGGTGCCCCAAGCTCTTCCGAACTTCTAGCCGGACCTGGTTGTCCCACGCTTAAGCCGTCACCAGCTATCCCTGCTAAGCCGTGACCTTAAGAAGCTTCACAACCTTATTACCCCGAGGTAGCCCAGGCTCGGAGTCTCGATCTCCTGATAGTGCCACGACACTTTGTGGGATGAATTTGCCAAGTGCTAAAACTACACAGAAGACTGTTGGTTTTTCAAGAAATATAACTGCTATTCCAAATATCTCCACTAGGGGTCGCACTGTTTTAGTAAAAGCTGTTGACATGACGCAACACTGAGAACCAGAACTAAACAGCAGGTGGCAGCTTGTAATGATCATCAGGTAAAACTCTAAAGATAATTTGACTCTTTTTCTCGAGTGTGAAATTAGGTTTGTCGCCTGCCTTTTCCACGGCGCAGTGTTAATATATTGCCGTGTTAGCATGTTGGTATCGTCTCTAGGGTTCTCTGCATGACAAGTGTGAATGTTTCCTGCATGACATACTGCTGTAGATGGGTTACTTTAGAATAAACTGAGTATGTGTGCAAACATTTACTGTCCACTGGGGTTAGAAATGATGCACTCTGTTCCAGTGGCAGGCTGGAGTGTGGAAACAGGAGCCAGGGAGGTGTATTATAGCCATGGGCTGCTGAGGCCAGGAGAGGTGAGCTCTGACGTGTCACCGGCTAACCTGACAGCAAGACAACAGCCACAGGGCAAACACCAACACGCCAGTTCTGTTGTCTACAGCGGGCTGAATACTAATCCTCACAACCTCCCTGCCTGCCTGCCCACCCGCCCGCCGGCTTCCACTACGGGGGTGGAAAATGAAACCCCCTCACCGGCCAGGCAGCATTTCGTTTCTTGGTTGTCTACTCAACCGCACGCTAACTAGTCGTTGCTGAGAGGTCTTTAGTCTGCCCTGCACTTCTCGCCTCTAAAAAATATAAAAAAATAACACTGCATTACGGGTGAAGGGACCCTTCAAACCTGCCTGAAACAGAATAAGAGCCGAACATGTCGAGGAATACAAATTTCAGTGTAATCTGTGCAGCTTCGTATTGTTTGTTTACTCGATGCTCTCACAGTCGGAGCCGAGACTAGATTCTGTCTTTTACATTTGGCGAAGCAGAGAGAGCAGAAGCACATCTGTTCTTACAGGAAAAGTATTTTATATATATTTTCCTTTTACGCAGCCTTGTTGACCTCCCCCCAATGCCAATTAGTTGCAGCTACTTAAATATCATCACCGACGGTTTAATGATTGTTCAGACAAACAGGCTGCAGCCGATTAAACCTGCAGCATTTATCAAAATGAGAAGTTTGATAAAAAAAAAAAGGGTGCTTCTTTTATCATTAGACCACTGGTGCAGCTGTGTACGCTGATATTTACTGATATTTTTGCAGCAGTGGAAAAGATTCAGGGATAAAAAGAAAAATACGCTACCTGTCTACCTGTAATTTGCTACTGCTAGTTTTTTTTGCATGGCTGAATATTTTTTCTGATTCTGAGGTTGTGGACAAATCATAACAGTAGCAAATTACAGATAACAAACCAAGCGTTGCGGGTGCACACGGCACTCAGAGATGACATCATCCAGGTCAGAAGACATCCGGGTGATGATAACAGGTAACTCTGGACTGGGAATAGCACTAACATACGATAACAAACGATGAAATGAATGTGTTTCGTGGCAGATAATGCGTTATTTAGAGACTGCATTTCGGTGCCCCATTGACTCCCACTATATGGATATACACAGATCTAAATATCTCACGAAATTTAAAATTACACAAAAGTTATATGGGTGAGTAAATTATCGTATTTTATGCTAGAAATAACGTCCAGATTGCAAAAAACAGTAGTTCCCCTTTAAGTTGGCGCAGTAACACAAACTTCTCCGCTTTAGTATTTCCTGCTGCTTCTCCACAATTTTCAAATTGACTGTTTTGGATCAATAAAGAACTGGCATGGCTAACTAAGGAGGTTTGGAGATGCAGAGATTTGCTTCCAATCCAATCCAATCCAATTTTATTTATATAGCACGATTTAAATAAACACAAAGGTTTCCAAAGTGCTGCACAGCAAGATAAAATATAATAGGTACACAACACAATAAAAGCAATGGACACAATAAGATAAAATAAAATACGATCAAACAGAATTAAAATCAACAAATAAAAGCAAATAAATAAAATCATTAAAATAAAATAAATGAATGAAGTCAACTGCCTACTGGGTGTTAAAAGCCAGGGAGAAAAGGTGGGTCTTAAGGTGGGATTTAAAAACAGACAGAGAGGAGGCCTGTCTGATGCGCTGAGGCAGATTGTTCCACAGTTTTGGAGCTGCCACAGCGAAGGCACGATCCCCTCTGAGCTTCCGCTTTGTTTTAGGCTCTCTCAGGACCAGCTGGTCAGCTGACCTGAGAGACCGGGAAGGAGTGTAAACGTGCAGAAGCTCAGAGAGGTACGGCGGAGCAAGACCATTGAGGGATTTAAAAGCAAATAAAAGAATTTTAAAATGAACTCTAAAATGTATGGGCAGCCAGTGGAGTGAGGCTAAAATGGGGGTAATGTGCTCGTGTTTTCTTGTACCAGTTAAAAGACGAGCTGCAGCGTTCTGTACCATCTGGAGCCGAGAGATGGCCGACGCACTGACCCCCACATATAATGAATTGCAATAGTCCAGCCGAGTAGTAACGAAGGCGTGGACTACTGTCTCAAAGTGCTGCCTGGAAAGAATAGGTTTTATTTTAGCCAGCTGCCTCAAGTGAAAGAAACTCGATTTAACGACAGACCTGATCTGGCTTTCAAGTTTAAAATCAGGGTCCATCTTCACCCCCAGGTTTGTAACTGTGGGTTTCATGTACTGGGTAAGGGAACCAAGATCTGGCAGGGGGGTTCCAGCGGTTCCACCAAAAACCATCACCTCAGTTTTGTCGTGGTTAAAATTTAAAAAATTAAAAGACATCCAGGCCTTGATGTCATCTAGACATTTCAACAGTGCAGTGACAGAGCTGGTGTCATTTTTCTTAAGAGGCACATAAATTTGGCTGTCATCTGCATAACAATGGAATAAAATACCATGCTTCCTAATTATGGAGCCAAGCGGGAGCAAGTAAAGAGAGAAGAGGAGAGGGCCAAGCACTGAGCCTTGTGGAACCCCGCACGAGAGGGGAGCAGAGGAGGACACAGAGTCGCCAAGGCCAACACAAAACGTTCTATCAGCCAAGTACGACCTGAGCCACTCCAGTGCCACGCCTCTAATGCCCACCCACTGGTCCAGGCGAGAAATCAGGATCTCATGGTCCACTGTGTCAAAGGCAGCAGTTAAATCTAAAAGCACAAGAACCACAGAATCACCAGAGTCAGTAGCTAAAAAGATATCATTAAAAACTCTTAAAAGTGCTGATTCAGTGCTGTGCAAGGATTTAAAACCAGATTGGAAAGTCTCAAGGATATTTTGCTGTTCCAGAAAGGACATTAATTGACTGTAAACTACCTTCTCAGTGATTTTTGAAAGAAAAGGCAATTTAGAGATGGGCCTGTAATTGGCAAGAACAGCAGGATCTAGCCCTGGTTTTTTGATCAGTGGTTTCACCACTGCATGTTTAAAATTCATAGGGACCACACCTGAGGTCAGACTGCTATTAATGACTGCAGTAACACATGGCCCTACAGTAGGGAAAACCTCCTTAAAAAATCGCGCAGGGACAGCGTCATTTGGAGAACCTGAGGGCTTCATATGACCAACAATCTCCTGTAGGGACGACAGCGTCACAGGCTCAAACTGGTTAAAAACAGCAGAGCAGGTGACAGAGATTGAAGGGTCATACGCAGAGGGGGAAATTAGAGCTCTTGTAGAAGAAACCTTGTTGATAAAAAAGTGAAGAAAGTTTTCACAAACAGCAGGGAGGTCTCCATACTGGCAGACTGTGGGGCATTCAGGACAGAGTCAATGGTGTTAAACAAGATGCGAGGTTTGTGACAATTTGACAAGATAATGTCAGACAAATGTTTTCTTTTAGCAGCTTTCACAGTAGTTTGATAACGTCGCCAACAGTCCCTAAGCATTTCAAAAGACACCTGCAGTTTATCCTTCCTCCACCTGCGCTCAGCTCTGCGACACTCACGTCTAACAGCCCGAGTTGTGTCATTCAGCCAGGGCTCAGATCTGGTTTTAGGCTGCCTGGTTTTTAATGGAGCCACAGAGTCTAAGACAGTCTCACAGGTGGAGTGAAACCATGAGCTGAGCTCCTCAGTAGTGCACACAGGCTCAGGAAAGACACAGTTGAGATTGAAGGCAGTGGAGAATTGAGCGGCAGTGGAGGGGTTAATAATACGACAGCGCCGAGCAGCAGCGGCAGATTTAACTGTATTACAGGCAAGAGCAACCTCAAATAAAACAGGCATATGATCAGAGAAAGCTGCATCACATATCTCAAGATTAAAAACAGGCAGACCATAAGATAAAACAAGATCAAGTGTGTGCCCACGTTCTTGTGTGGGTCCAGACACAGACTGCACAAGATTAAAAGAGTCAATAAGGTTTAAAAAGCCCGTTGCCATGGGCTTATCAGGACAACACACATGAACATTAAAATCACCGACAATAAGGACACGGTCATATGTAGGCATGATTTCCGCCAGGAAATCGGAGAATTCATTTAAAAAGTCCTTATTGTACTTCGGAGGCCGATAGACCACAGCGCACAGTACGATGTGAGAGTAACCAAGCTCAAATAAACTTAGTTCAAAGCTGGTAAATGAGGATGACGGAGATAGCTGCTTACACTTGTAAGAGCTCTTAAAAACAGTGACAGTTCCTCCTCCTCGGCCAGACATCCGGGGTGAGTTAAAATAGCAGCAATCGTGAGGTAAAAGTTCAGTGAAGGCGCTGGACTCACCAACAGTCATCCACGTTTCAGTCACAAAGAGAAAATCCAGTTCTCTGGAAGTGAAGAGATCCTTTAGGATGAAAGTCTTGTTCGCTAGTGATCTAGCATTCACCAGGCCGAGCCTGGCAAGAACCGGTGGGTCTGCGGTGTCAGCTGTCCGGGGAGCCCGACACAGAGGCCGCAGGTTGCAGTGATTCACCCCGCGCCTGCGGCGACGAGGCGTGCGGGGGCCGCGGGCCTGAAATCCCTCATCCGAGGCGACGACAGGTATCAGCCAGGGGTTGGCAGGTTCCAGCGAGCACCGGGAAATGAAGACGCCACGCACAACTCTAGACTTTGTCCAAGGAGCAGAAGAAAAGCCCACCACAGAAGCCTTTAGCCTCACCAGCCTACCACCACGTCTACCCCGACGTCGGGTGCGCTTACGCCGAGGAGGTGGGGGCGGGGTGCGGCACAGGTGAGCAGGGATCCTCGCCAGGAACGGGGGTAAATTGCCGCGTCCACAATGATCCACCTTTACCAAATCTTTGGCGTAAAGTTGTAGATCCAGCAGTGTTTGGCGATTGTACACCAGCAGAGAGTTGACATTCAGAGCGACAAGTGACACATAAAGCACAAACACACAGAGCACAGACAGAGACAGACGGCGAACCACATACACCGGCGCCATCTTGAATCACTGTCATCACAATCATTTGACTCGTGTTGGGCCGAAACTTTGCCAAAAATGCTCAAAGTGAAGCAGACAAGCGGTTACAGAAAAAAATCAATAAATAAACGAATGATAAGGGCTTTTCTACAAGTCATATTATATTTAGAAAATCCTGCACTGGTGCATGAAAATGCCAACTAGGTTTAATTCTATTTTTTTTTTCCCCTGCATGGTTTTGCTTGCGGAAACTTATTCCTTAGTGAAAAAGTAAACATGTTCTTCAAAGTGCATGTGCAGGGGATGGAGGAAGGAGTGGACATGAGGCTGATCAGATGGGAAAGAAAAGACATTTCTTTCTTTCCTCTCGGGACTCCTGGCTCCCTCCTCCTAAATTCATTCCAGGTGAGGAGGAGGAGGAGGAGGAGGAGGAGGAGGAGGAGGAGGAGGAGGAGGAGGAGGAGGAGGGCTCGGAGTCAAACCAAGTGATCCGGCTCATTTATTATTAATCGGGCGCAGAGCGGCTTTCAGCTCCTCGTGGACGTATCGGGAGGAAGGTTTAGCCGCGAGGCGCTCGCTCTCTCTCTATATCTGCTCCATCTTCCTCTTGTATCTCTCTCTCTGGCTTTTCGCTGATGACCCGACAATGAGGTCAGACACAAAGAGAGTGCTCAAGAATGCAAGAGGGGAAAGAGAGAGAGAATAAAGGGGATGGAGAGAGAGCTGAGGAGTTAGGGAAACGAGGAGATGAAGAGAAGGTTAAAAATGTGGAGGGAATAGAGACAGTAGGGGGGAAAGGAAGAGAGCAAGGAGGGAAGAGCAAAGAGAGGCAGGATGGAAAAAAAATAAGACATAGTAAAGCAGAGAGGTAAACAGACAGGCACTTCTGAAGCAGCAAATGTTAAGGATGAAGATGAGAGAGGGGGAGGAGGGGGAGGAGGAGGAGGCAGAGACTCGCAGGGAGAAAAGAAACAAACAGAGGAGGAGAGAGCGGGGATTGTGGCGCGGCACCGGCAGCGTCGCCTGCTGAGCGCCTGGGGAGGCCCCCAAGGGCCGACAGGAAGGGATTGAATGCATGCTCGGTGTCTCTGTCTCGTTCTCAGGAGAGAGAGGGGGGGAGAGAGAGACAGAGAGAGACAGAGAGGAAGAGAGAGAGGGAGGGAGGGAGTCTGCTGTCAGTTTGCACCACCAGGAGCAAACTGAGGGCAAACACTGCAGAGTGTGTGCAGGCGTCTGAAAGCAGCAGCTGGGTTTAGAGAATATTTACTATTACACAAATACGTGATTTTACAAGTCTTTAAGGAAGAGGGAGGAGGGTTGCAAATAACCAGCAACCGGCTGCAATTTGGGAACGGCGAGAATAAAGACTGAAACGAGTTTGGACGACGTTTCTTCAACCTGACTGAAATCACTCTCTGCAGAGATTGCAACTTAATTGTTAAAATGGAGGATAAATTACACGCCCCCCAAAAAACATCTAGTACAGTAGACTACGCCAATCAGCCACAACATTATGACCACTGACAGGAGAAGTGACTAGCGTTCAAACCATCTCGCGACAGTTCAGTGTTCTGCTGGGAAACGTCAATGAAGAACAGCACGAGGTGTTGACCTGGCCTCCAAATTCACTTATGTCAAATCAGTGTATATACAAGCTTCTTCAGCTCTAAAGGACTGGTGGGAAGACACATGTCCAGGAGCCTTTCTTTAACATATTCGTGGACGTGGTTCTGCCTGATGTGGTGAAGGAAATTTTTTACCAAGACTGAAATCCCAAAACTCTGACTCACGATATGTTGCTGCTCTGATGCTATATATGAACAGATACAGATGTATGGAGAGAGAAAGACGGTCTGTTTTACAGCTCAGCATTTACTAAACTTTGAATAACATTTCCCTGACAGCTGGATGGAATCACAGTTCTGTTTTATGTTTCGGGGCTGCAGAGCCTTCTGCGCTGCATCCTCCCCGTCAATCATCCATCCCGTCCTGCCGCTGCCTCCGCTGACAATCATCCACGACGGCATCTGTGTAAAAACACAAACGTTGGGGGTGCCTGGTCTGGTCTGGCAGCGTACGGAGCACGCCACCGCCACCACCACCGCCGCCCGGGTCAATGTCATTTTCCTTTCAGCCGACGGCAGTGATTGATCTCCTTCTCAACTCGACGACGGGGAAAGCGTTTTGCTCCATAATCAAGCCAAGGGAGAATAAATGCCACGGGGAAATAATAGACAATGATCTGTCGTTTAGTTAATGGGTTATAGCTTAAACCGACGTTTGAAATTGATCGTATTGAGCCGACACACACAGGCAGCAGTCAGGAGATTCAAAGTTGCAGCAGAGAAGCAGGAGACTCGGTAGGTGTGCTGTGTTTGTTTGAAGGACAATCGTACGGCTCAGAGGGCGCACAGCACCACTGAGCGGCCAGCTGAGCTCCGAGAGCATGCATGTGTGTGCATTTTAAAAAACCTCTGCGCTCATGCCTGAACCTTCAGATGAGATGATTCTCCCTAACGACAGAACCCTTCTCACGCTTTTGTTTCTCCACGTCTCCGCGAAGGCTGCGTTACAAAAGGAGAATATCATAAAATACGACCGGCGCTCAAAGGATAATAAATCAACACGCTATTATGTGTAAATGCGCGCGGCTGAAACCCTCGACAGCCAAAGAAAAACAGCAAAGTGTGTCGCCGTGTGTGCATGTAGTGAACAAACACGCCAATAACAAATAACCCTGGAACAGTGCCTCGCAGTGAGGTATATGAAAGAGACGCATTGTTTCTGAAGAGACACGCTGGTGCAGTGTCCACATTTATATATTCTTTTTTTTTTTTCATTTGTGCAGCACAATAACAGAAGAACACTTTTATTGTGTTAGAGTGGAAGCAGGAGACTGCCAGGCAGATATCTAAAAACAAAATAAAACCAAAACTAGAGCAAAGGGAGGGAAAGGGCTTTTATGATTGGAGAGAACAAACCGTAGACTGTATAAAGATGGATGGAGGAACAGCTCCTTTAAAGGTGAAGGCAAAGCGAGTAAAGCTCCCCCTGGTGGCTGGCTGCAGTATAGTTCATATAAGCTCCACCTCCTCCATGTTAGTGGATGGTTTGTCATTTAAGGTAGTTATTATAATACTGATGCACGTTCAAATGTTGAATATTTTGGTTAAGTTTCATTTTAGTTATTTGACGCCATAGAAACAGGATGTGACATAATGGCGACCACCAGTTGCCATGCCAAAAAAGTGGTCTGTAAGACGGTGAGAGTTGTAAATAAATAAATAGAGCGAACATTTCTTTGGAACTGGTGGAGGTAGAGCAGAGCGTGGTATTAATTAAATGAAAACGTGAGCGAGTCTAGAGGAAATGTGGGCGGGGGCATTGATATCGTGGCTCCTCATGGATCTCCACGTCCAAACTTGCAAGATGGCGTCGCTAATTTACCTGGGATAATAGCATCAGTTTGGCCAAGTTTGCAAGGAAGTGGAGACGCATTGTCCATATTTATATACAGCCTATGCTGCAGACATGCCAGCATCATGATCGACTGGTGGCAAAGCCAAGGAATTCAAAAGCAGCAAGGCTCTAAAGCGACGCCTATGGTTTGGATTTACAGAGTCACGAGTTAAAAATTAAAAACGTGGAATAAAAAGTTTCAAAGTCACGAAAGGGAGCATATTTAAGATGAGAGGCTGCCGGAAGTGGAGTCCATATTTATATACAGTCTGTGGAACAGACCCTTTAAAGTAAAATAAAACCCTGTGCTGCCAATTTCAAATATCTGTACGCTCTGATGTCACAGGAATAAAAACAGAAAACCAACAACAAAGGCCCGACCGTGGCGTTGCCGTGTCCCAATCAGAAATGTGCACTTGAACTCACCACAAACACCACAGTCAACGGTGTAGCTGGCACAAACGTTCTGCACCTGTGTGCTTTCAGAATCAGGAAATGATTCTTCATGGCAGCAGGTGATATTAGTCTGTGTTTGTTATTCACAAGGGGAAACAGGAAGAGCTACTCAATCATACTGATCACCTGGTCTGCAGTTTATCCACTCTAGAGGATCATGTTGTTAAAACATTTGTGCATTTGAATGCGTTGTGGTTTTTTACGTTTGTCTCATCCAGTTTTCTTCCCGCTCACTGCTTCAGTGCGATCGAAGCGATCACCTGTCGATTCAGCATCCTGACCTGGCTGAAAAGCTGCCAGCAGAGGTGCAACGAGTAGGAGGACGGTTCAGGACACAACACGAAAACTACAGCCCAACGACAGCAAACAGCCAGACCGTCAGCTCCGTGCGCTGCTTCCTTTGGCTTTTTAGTTTCCAACCATGGATTCTGGCCAGAGTCCAGCTTTTCCATCGATATCAGGAAATAAAAACACAGCAGAAGATCAGAGAAAATAATACGAATGGGACACAAGAGAGAACAACATTTTGGAGGTCTAGCTGGGCAGATAGAAGGAAGCTGAAGGGTTGGTTGTGACTCATCAGAGAATGGACATGGATCTTCTGAGGGTGTCCATTGGTGTCTTTTATGTGCAACTAAGCTACTATGACCAAATCATTTCCCTTGTGGATCAATAAGTCTAAGTCGAATCCAGAGGCCATCACCTAAACTCAGGATCTCATCACGATCAGGAACCGTTTCTAGTAGATTCTGATGAACGTACTTGGACACTTGAACTAGCAAGTAGGGATGTCCGATAATATCTGCCGATATTGAGTTTTAAAATGTAATTATCGGTATCACGTTTTTATAACCGATATTTGTTCTGTAGGCTTCAGCATTTCCAAGTCTGCATGAACGCAGCATGGGACGTTAACAGGCGCGTGCTTGATGACGTATAACAACAACAACACGCTAGCCTCGTAGGTTGCTAACCGTGGCTAACAAGCTAGCTCGCCCGGTGTATGAGATGTCCGTGGTTTGGAAGTATTTCCAAGTGTCACCTACTAACAGTAAATATGTGATTATTATGAGAGGAGGAAACAAGGCGTCTTCCTTTAATACATCACATTTGATCACCCACCTCAAGAAGAATCATGTTATACGCTACATTTGTCTTCCTTGTTTTGATATTGTCTGTAGTTTGTTTGAGGCAAAAATTTCTCTCTAAAAACACAAAAAATAAATGAATGGCACTTTTTTCAGTAACTTATTTTGCACAGACAGTGTTTACATTTGAAAAGCCATGTTGCATTTATGTTTGCACCCAGTGGGACAAAATTAGGCATAATGTGTTAATTCCATAATAGGTGATACGTTATGTTGTTACCTAATAATGTTGGTGTAAAATGACTGCATATATCGGTATCGGGTGATATTGGTATCGGAAATTAAGAATTGGACAATAACGGAATATCAGATATCGGCAGAAAAGCCAATATCGAGCATCCCTACTAGAAAGCAAAGAAAACCTCGAGGCCGAACGTTTCGGGTGTCGAGGGGAAAACAGCCCCGCGTTGGAGCTCAGCTTCGCTCTGAGTTGCATCTCAGTCACATCAGTGTCTTGGTGGCAGCAGGATGATTCATCCACACCAAACCAACGAATCCCAGCCGCCCACACACCAACGCAGACTTGGTCCAGGGTGGGCAGCCTGCTGGTGCCCCGTCTTTTAATGCCTCATCCCGGGCCAAATGGAACGTCCCCCCTCTGCTTAATACGCTTTAAAAAAAAACACAGCCGTGGTAACAAGCCGCAAAGTGCAAAACGAATTACGATTTTAAGGTTTTAATAATTATTCAGAGCGTAACATTATATATATATTTTTTAAGGGGGTTCATATGAGCTCTGTGTGCGTCTTTTGTCTTCTCTGGCGAACAATTATGTCGTCAATGATTTGAAAAGATGGGGATTGTTAAGGCGCATTGTGCTTTTAAAGGATAATGCTGCCTCCTTTGTGTTCTTGTCAACAAATTTAGAAGAAAATACCAAACCCAACAATATGCTATGTTCGTCTGTTACGACTTTGCGAAAAAATTACTCAAACAGGAGTAAACTGACAAATTTAGCGCTATAGTGAGTATTTCCAGCAGCGGGGTGATGCATGTGTGTGTTAATAATAGGTTTCTGACATGAATGGATGTCAGTGGCACAGAGGATTAAGATATCAGGCTTAGGGTACGCTGACAACACCTGGCAGAAGAATCTGTTCTCTGCTGGTTTTAGGATCGTGAAAGGGATTCGTTGACGAGAAACGCACCGCTCTGCATCAGCCTCAGTGTTTTAAAGTTTCAGGAGCTAAAGCCTGAAAGTTGGTGCGTTTGATTTTGTTCTAAATCTGTCAAGATTTGGTCCATGAAACTGGTTCTCAGATCATGATCAGAGAATGGACATGGGCCTTCTGAGGGTGTCCGGATACTTGATCGGTTTGGGATTTAGTGAATTTGGACGCCAGGTTAACTCCTTGTGCTGTTTTTTTGAGCCGTTTCTAAACCGTTTTTGTGTGTGAGCCAATGGGGTCAATGGGAGTCATTGCTATGGGGTGGGGGTGCCTGGTCTGGTCTAGGTGGGTGCTACATGTCTAAGTAACCTCCACACCAATGAATGAAGCCAGGTCCAGAAGTTTCCCAGCAGAACAATGAACTGTCACAAGATGGATATTTGCTTCTCCTATCACTGGTTTTAATGCTATGGCTGATCGGTGTACCTTATGTCATATTGCAGTAGGTGAACACAGCATTGTAACTTTGCCTCTGATCACGCACAAGACATTTCCAAACACAAGCTCCTTACATATCAATTTACAACCCTGTCTCAAGCAGGATGGAGCTGCAGCTGAAAGCCAGGAGCTGATGGATTTGACAGCTGTTTCAAGCAGATTGATTTAACTGTAAAGTAAATAACATTTATTACGTGTAAAATAAGAAAGTGAATCTATTTTCTGCCGTCTAGTTAACATGCAGACTGCTGAGTGATTACTCCGGCACAGAGATGAGCTCAGAGCAGCGGTTAGTCTGGATGAAGTGTGTTTTTATGACTTTAGCGGTGTACTGACAGTCTGACTGCATGAACTCATGCATACCAATAAGAATGCATACTGACACTTTAGGGCACACAACACTGCCAGCAGCAGTCATTTCTCCACTGGGGACAGTCATGTATACTAAAAATATGTGCAAGAGCTTGCGTTGGATGGAAGTGCCCACCAGAAAGCGCAAGTTATTTTAATATTAGCAGCACAGATGTGTCAGTGCGCTCCCAGCGGAAGCAGCATTTTCTGGGACATCGGGCCGCCGTGCTGCGCCGACTATTAGAAGGTTAAGTTAAGTTTTTAAGAAGCAAACACCACGCTGGGCCAACGTTGTAGTCCGTGCCCCACAACAATAGTTTTAAAAAAAAAAACTCTCTTCCTCTGTTATTTTGATGTCTCTGTCAGAAACATAAAAATAAATGTGAGTCCCAGAGCAGGAGAGGAGGGATTCCTCTGCAGGTTACAGGAGCTGAATTTTGTCTTAAGGAACCTGACAGTTTCATCATCGAGTCCTGACCTTGTTCTTTTCAGCGGATTATACTGACATCAAAAACGCTGTCTCGCTTGTTTTGCTCCCGCTGCAGGACTGAACCAAGGAACGTCTGCGCTGGGCTGAATAGGACATTAAAGTGTTCTTATGTAATTCTGCTGCTTATATATTCCAAGTATCATTAATTCTCCAAGACACAGGCAGATGTAACCTCTCTAGGTCTTTCTTCCACATGCACCTTTGCTGAACCGCTGCAGAACATTTGCTTGGTAAACAAGATTCTGAACTTCTTTTTTTTTTTTCCTCTTCGAAGGAGGAAGAAATATAGGTTATGTTAAGTATAAACATGATTTCCATGATAAATAAGTTCTAATTTGACCACTGATAGAATAAAGACAGACGGTGGAACTGCTTCTCTAAAGTGAAGCCAAAGCAAGTAGAGCTCCCCCTGGTGGCTGGCTGCAGTACAGGTCATATAAGCTCCGCCTCCTTCATGTTAGTGGGCGGGACTTGGACCAAACTAAAACACTTAAATACATTTTTTCCAAGGTGAAGTGTCAAGTGTTACCAAGTGTCAATTTTTTAGGAGAAATTCCGTTCTAGTTATTTGCCGCTATAGAAACATGTTGTGACATAATGGCGACTACCAGTTGCCATGCCGACTGCTCCATAAGCGGTCTTGTGGGGAGAAAAAATAAAATAAATAATAAGTCCAGTGTATAATCCAACATTTTCTTGTAACTGGTGGAGGCATAGCAGAGCGTAGTATTAATTAAACAAAAACGCCAACGAGTCTGGAGGAAATGTGGGCGGGGCATCAATATCACGGCTTCACGTGGCTTCACTCTCGGACTGTACTGATCAGACTCAGGCTCCAAACTCGCACGACAGCGGCGCCCGTATCCCCAGGAAAATAGCATCAATTTGGCAAATGCAAGGAAGTGGTGACGTGTTGTCCATATTTATATACAGTCTATGCAGCAGACATGCCAGCATCGTGATCGACCGGCGGCAATGCCAAGGAATTCAAAAGGCAGCGAGGAAGTTAAAAATTAAAAATGTGAGAAAAAAAAAAGGTTTCCCCTGAGGTGAGAGGCTGCCGGACAGCTGGACGTGAAAACACGTGGAGGCATCTGTTGACGCCGATGTTAACTGGACGTGTTTTGTGGCTGGAGGACGCCGGTGGGTGTATCAGTGCTGGCGCTGCAGATAACAGGATGGCACCACCTTCATCCGTCCCCACAGGGGACGTGGCTCAGAGAGAGCGAGCGCCGAGAGCAAGAGAGAGAGTCGGAAGGGATGAAGAGCAAACAATTTTCACGTTAATTAGCAGCCCTCTCTTCTCACAAACAATGCAGGCGCCCTGGAGAAAACCAGAAGCAAACGGGGACAAGGCTGCGAGCTCGCTAACTTTAGGTCTCTTCTCATCTGTGCTGAATCAGTGGCAGGCAACACACACATCAAAAAAAAAGAAGAAGAAGAAGAAGAAGAAAGACAGTGCTGTGGGATTAAGAACAAGTCAGAGGGAGTGGAGGGAGGCTGGGAGTAAAGAAAACAAGGGCGAAGGGTGGGGAGGAGAGTATGTGCGGAGATGGAGGGAAGGAAGCGAGGGACAGAAGAGGAGGGGAAACAGAGATGGAGAGCCAGAGATGAAAGGGAAGAGATGGGATAGGGAGGAGAGGAAAGAGGCCAGGGGAAGGAGGAAGAGAGGAAGGAAATAGTCGGAAAAGTTGGATGGATGAGGAAGGAAATGGTGACGTGAAGGAAAAAAAGAGCTGGACTGTTGTGGCGTCTGCTTCCTACAGACATCAGGCACAAGTTGGAGTTTAGAAACGGAGGAACTGCTATTTAAAAGTGAAGCCAAAGCGAGTAGAGCTCCCCCTGGTGGCTGGCTGCAGTATAGGTCATAAGCTCCACCCCCTACATGTTAGTGGGCGGGACTTGGGTGAAACTAAAACACTAAAATACACGTCAAATAAATATTTTTCAAGGATACGTTTCTGTCATTTTAGGAAGTAAGTATAATGTTGACGCTCAAGTGTCATTATTTTTTTTTGGATAAGTTCCATGTGACATACCGGCGACTACCAGTTGCCATGCCAACCACTTCATAAAGCACACCGTAGGGCCGTAAGAGTTGGAATAAATAATTACAATCCAACATTTCCTTGTAGCTGGTGGAGGAAGAGCAGAGCGAAGTATTGAATAAACCGAAATGCGAGTCTGGAGGAAATGTGGGCGGGGCAACGATATCGCGTGGCTCCACGTGGCTCCACTCTCGGATCGTCGTACTGATCAGACTCTGGCTTCAAACTCACAAGATGTCGCCGGCCATATGTACCTCCAGGAAAACAGCATCAGTTTGGCTCAAAGCAAGGAAGTGAGGACGTGTAGTCCATATTTATATACAGGCTGTGCTGCAGAAAGCTTCATAATGCGGTCGCCGTGAATTCAAAGCCAGCGAGGATTGAATGCTCAACACCATCCCAAACATACTCAGTTAATGTTAAAGAGCGTCTCAGCCACATCAAATCTCCCTCCCCGCCTGCACACGGCTGCAGGATCAATAAAAGCAGCACGACTTGGAACAGGCGCCAATTCTTTCAGGACAAAGTGGCGAGACGAAAAAAAAAAAAAAAGGTACACATAAACACACACGCAGGCAGTCGAGCATACAAGCGACACACATGTGAACCCAATTTCTGCACCCGCTCATTTTTAAATCGATAACACATTACAGAGGTTCCTGGGGAAGTGTAGTGCACCAGACGTGGCCGACAGAAAAACAGCGTCTCCGTCATTACAAAGCAGCGCCGCGCTGCTCTGGAAACCGTTTGGGACACGCGCTTTGAAATGAGGTCAAGGTCTAAAGGTGATTCCCTCTGACGTATCAGAGACGTGTCCATCTCCAGGTCTGTTTATACAGTGTTTGCACATTTAACCTAAGAAAATACAACAAAATCATTATCTTCAGGAACGATGATACGAGACCTCCAGTATCTGCAAAAGCCCCAGAGAATAAATAACCAGTTTGTACAATCTCTGCAGTAACCCTGTTATTTATTTCTCAGGTCAAACGTTTCCAACATGCAGAACATAAAGTATTTCTAGAGTGTGGACCGAGTTTTCTAGCGGTAAAATGTTTGTGGACGTTTGAGTCACAGCCAAGTCGAGTTTTTCCAGAAATAAATAATCAGAAATACAAGTTTAATTATTAATACTTTATCGAGGATATTTTAAGGCGGGGGTGTTTGCAAATTCATCCCGTCACTAAGGTGGGCTGAATATTCAAGGTAGAGGAGAAGAAGAAGGAGGAGGAAGGAGATGAGGAGCAGGATGAGAAGAAGAAGGGTGAGCAAGAGAGAAAAGAGGAGGAGGAGGAGGAGAAGACGGGGAGGAGGAAACGTCAAATGGAGGAGGAGGTTGAGGAGAAGAAGAAAAAGGTGAAGGAAGGAAAGAAAAAGAAGGAGAAGGAGGAGGAGGAAGGACGTGAAGAGCAGGACAAGAAGGAAAGAGTAGAAGAAGGAGGCGGAGAGGCAGAGGGAGAAGAAGAAGAAGGAAGGAGAAAGAGAGAAAAGAGGACGAGGAGAAATAGGAGCAGGTGGGGAAGGAGAAGTGAGAGGAGGAGGAGGAGGACAAAAAAGTAGGAGGAGGATGAAAATAAGAAAGAAGGGAGAGTGGAAGGAGGAGGAAAAGAGGGATGGAGGACAAGGAACAAGCAGGAGGAGGAAGGTGATGAGGAGCAAGACAAGAAGGAAGAAGAAGATGAAGAAGAGAGAGAGAGAAGTGGGAGGAGGAAAAGGAGGAGGTGGAGTAGGAAGAGAGAAAAGAGGACGAGGAGGAGAAAAAGAAGAAGAAGACGATGAGGAGGAGTAGTGAATGGGGGAGGAAAAGTCAGATGGAGGAGAAGGTTGAGGAGCAGAAGAAAAGGGTGAATGAAGGAGGAGGAGATTAAGGAGGAGAGGCAGAGGGAGAAGAAGAAAGAGAAAGGAGTAAAAGAAAAGAGGATGAGGAGAAAGAGAAGCAGGAGGGAAAGGAGAAGTGAGAGGAGGAGAAGGAGGACGACGAAAAAGTAGGAAGAGGAGGAGGATGAAAATAAGAAAGAAGGGAGAGTGGAAGGAGGAGGAGAAGAGGGATGGAGGAGGAGGAAGAAGCAGGAGGAGGAGGAAGGTGATGAGGAGCAAGATAAGAAGGAAGAAGAAGATGAAGAAGAGAGAAGTAGGTGGGGAAGGAGAAGAGGGAGGAGGAAAAGGAGGAGGTGGAGGAAGATTGAGAAGCAGAAATTTAACACTAGGATTTCTACCCAAGATGTTTTTCAATTAATTTTCTGAACTGAGGTTTTCACGCCATCGACAGCATCGCCTTTGCGTCGCCGTGGCGCTGAAAGAATGGCACTATGTCTGCTAAACACATTATAATAAAACATGCTGCGTGTCACGTGTCACGCTGTGAGTCTGCGCTGCCTTGACACCGCGTGGTAGGTAACTGACAGAAATCCTGCTCTGATGAATCAGACGTGAAGATATGAGGGAACACCGGCGCATGTTTAGCTCGCATAGACGACACAGACACTAAAACAGATAAATAAATAAGCGTGTGATTGTGTGTGAGCTGTTAGAATAATGGGATCACGCCCGTACGTCTGCCTGTGCGCTGACGGCTAACCAGCGAGCTGCAGTGATCCCTCATAGTAATGGCTGGTGCAACGGCTAAGCAGCTCTGGTGATCCATCACTGTGGTTCACGCTGCATAACACAGAGAGAGGAGGAGACTGCAGCCGCTCTGACACTGACACATCCACGGTGGGGAGTAATGGACGTGACAGGAGGCGAAGAGGAGAGCGACTCACCTGAAGAATGTGACGAAGAACTGCACCAGGTCCATGAAGTTACTGTGCTGAGAGAAGGCGATCTGTGAGGGGGGGACAAAAGACAAGGAGAGGTCAGCATGGTGCAAGCTTTAGACCTGAGACATATACCTGCTTCATGATGCAGAATGTATGCACCCATCAGCCACAACATTATGACCACCGGCAGGAGAAGTAAATACCATCTAAACCATCTTGTGACAGTTCAGTGTTCTGCTGGGAAACTTCTGGACCTGGCTTCATTCATTGGTGTGGATGTTATTTAGACATGTAGCACCCACCTAGACCAGACCAGGCACCCCCACCCCATAGCAATGACACTCCTTGATGGCAGCAGCCATCCCCAAGCATCCCCAGACAAAAACTAGGGATGCTAGATATTAGCATTTCTGCTGATATCCGATATTCAGATATTATGAAATTAACACGGACATCTCATACACCGGGCGAGCTAGCTTGTTAGCCACGGTTAGCAACCTACGAGACTAGCGTGTTGTTGTTGTTATACGTCATCAAGCACGCGCCTGTTAACATCCCATGCTGCGTTCATGCAGACTCGGAAATGCTGAAGCTACAGAACAAACATCGGTTATAAAAACCTGATACCGATAATTCATGATATTACATTTTTAACTCAATATCGGACGATAATATCAGAGGAGGGCCGATATTATCGGACTTCCCTAACAAAAACGCTTTAGGAACAACTCAAAAAACACGAAGAACAGCACAAGGTGTTGACCTGGCCTCCACATTCACTAGATCCCAAACTGATCAAGTATCTGTGGGATGATCCACAGAGGCCCCTCCCCTCAAACGCCCCCCAAAAAGGACTGTTTTGGATGCCCAATGAAGACCTGCACAGTATTAGGAAGGTGGTCATAATGTTATGCCTGCTTGGTGTACTGCATAGGTGTCATTTATGAGCTGCAGCATGTGGATTTCTTTCTCTTCTTAGCGGAGCTGAAAACTAACTAGTTAACATTTACAGGGTGTATCCCGTCGTGGCGGATTATCCGTGCTTCAGACCAGACGCCCGTCTGCAGAGCGTCCGTCCTCTCAGCTGCCCACAGCTTTCACACACACACTTTCACACACACACTAAGAGAAAACCACTCATTCCAGCACATGTGGGCAGAAATATTCACCATGTAATCATCACAAGAGCAATTGCGCCAACGACATCCTGTCTTAATCAAGGTTGCCAGGGGTAACGTTGACAGCGGCGTTCCACCTCCCAACCACTGCCGCCGCCACCGTCCTCCTCTTACTCTTACGCCTACAACCCCCCCCCACCACTACCCCCCAAACCCTAATGGACTCCTGCAACAACACAACACTGCCTCTCTCTGGCGACACACAGGCACTGAGTTAAATTCTCCTCACACACATCCTGACACCCTGAGGTGACACCGCGGCTCGTGACCACTCCTGCATCTTATCGCTCAGCTGGGATTTGCATAGAATTGCTCTGGACAAACAAACGGAGACAAAAAAAAAAGCTGCAAAATCCAGCTGTGTCCCTCGGCCGGCCTCTGAATGAAGGCGCGGTGAAGACGTGTGCAGGGAGGAGAAACGCGATTAGAGAAGATCCACTTCACGCGAGAGCGACACCGAGCTCTCCCTCCGTGGCGAGGCCGACGGGGGCGCGAGGGGGACGGGTGGGTGTTCTGTCAACGGCCCGGGGTCTGATTTACTTGTGTAGTCAGCACCATCTGGATCGCTAATGTGCTGCCGTTGATTACTGTTGAGCGTCGAAATCCTCAGCGTGACAGCTCCGCTCCAGACTGTTGAACACACCCAAGATTAAGTTCAGGGTGAGAAAACTTTCACTAAATAAATAAATAAATAAAAACGTAACGATGTCATCAGTGTTTGTCATTTGTGTGTTTTGGACTAACTTCAGGTGGATTAAGTGGTTTTAAACGGCCCCTGGGTTGTTCTAAAGAATCATTAATCCTGTTTTTTGTTTTATCACAGCGTTGTTAGCAAATCATTATTATCGCTGTCTTGTCTTGAATATCTTTTTTTTATCTAAATGAAGCTTTTCGGGTTGAATAAAAGTCAAAGAACATCAGTAAATAAGCACCTCGTGTTCCCAGAGGAGTCGTCCTGAGACTCAACGTCAAGTCTAACAAACTAAGCTGACTTTAGAGTTTATATGAAGCAGAGATGCAAAGTCAAATAAAGAAACCTTGGTTTTCAAGGTGATCCATGACACATGGAAGATAATGAAGCAGGGGTGTCAAACATATGGTCTGCAGGCCTGAATGGACCCCGGCAGAGGGTCCAGACTGGGCCCAGCTGGATGAATATGAAGATGAGAGAAAAGAGGATGAGGAGAAGGAGGAGAAGAAGATGAAGGAGGGGGAAGAAGGAGAAGATGAGAAAGAAGGAGGAGGGAGAAGAAGAGAGAAAAGAGGATGAGGAGAAGGAGGAGAAGAAGATGAAGGAGGGGGAAGAAGGAGAAGATGAGAAAGAAGGAGGAGGGAGAAGAAGAGAGAAAAGAGGATGAGGAGGAGAATAGAAGAAAGGAGACGAAGACGGGGAGAAGAAGGAGTAGACTGAGGAGGACGAGGAGGACGAGGAGGAATGAGGACCAAGACAACAAGAAGACGACAAGAAAGGGGAAGAGAGAGAAGAAGAAAGATGAGATGAAGAAGGAGGGAGAGTAAGGAAGAAGAAAATAGTAGATAGAGTGAGGAGGACGAAAAGGACTAGAAGATGACAAGAAGGGAGAGGAAAGCAGAGGAAGACGGTGAGGAGGAGGAGGAAGGAAAAGGAGAACAAAGCAGAGGATAAGGAAGAGGAGAAATAAATGAGAGAGGGAAGAGTAGAAAAAGGAAAAGGATGAGAAGGAGGAAGGGGAAGATACGATGGAAGGCAGGAGAAAGAAGAAGAATGAAGGAGAGAAGAAGATAGCAGAGGACGAGGAGAAGAAGTAAAATGGGACGGAGAAAGTAGAAAAAGAAAGAAAGGAGGAAGAAAGATGGGCTGAAGAAGGAGGAAGGAGGAAGAGGAGAAGATAAAAAGGGAGAAAAAGGAGAAGAGGAGAAGAAGAGAAGAAAATAGTAGATCGAGGAGAAGGAGGAACGAGGAAGACACAAGAAGATGACAAGAAGGAAGAAGAGGAGGAAGGAAGAAGAGGAGAAGAAAGCAGAGGATGAGGAAGAGGAGAAATAAATAGAAGAGGGGGAAGAGTAGAAAAAGGAAAAGAAGGGAAAAGGGAAGAGAAGATGAGAAGGATGAGGAGGAAGAGCAAGAGAAGATGGAAGGCAGGAGAAAGAAGGAGAAGGAAGAGGAGAAGAAGTAAAATGGGACGGAGAAAGTAGAAAAAGAAAGAGTGAAGAAGAAAGATGGGCTGAAGGAGGAAGAGGAGAAAATAAAAGGGATAAGCAGGGGGAGGAGGAAGAAGAAGTAGATGAAGAAAGAGGAGAAAAAGAAGAAGATGAAAAGGTGAATGAGGAGGAAGAGGAGAAGAAAGAGATATTACATAGAAGACGTTAACGGCAGAACTGAACCAGAACTAAACTACAACAAAGAGAAGTTACACGTGTTCCTTTGAGGCTGATCATTAAATATTAAACAGTTTCATAAATGTTCTTATTTTGACTAAAACAAAAACAAAGGAAACATCTGGGTTTGTCATTACTACGGCTTTAAGTTTAAATATGGCTCCATGTGTCCGCTGAACTAAACAGAGTCAGTCAGTGTGAATAATGTGACAGACAGAGAACTGTGCTGACGAGAAACCAGCAGGAAAAATAAAAACTAATAAAGCACCAGGCAGGAACGACTCCACTTTCAACTCACTTTTGACAATTTTCATTTAGCAGCTTTGCTAAACCTCCACAAAATCGCCGCCGAGCAATTTCTGGAACTTATTCTCAGTTTCTAAGAAGCCCATCAGGTTTTTACAATTAGGGAGGAAAGCGGTCTGCTTCAAGTCATGTTCTGCTTCCTCTGCATGGAAATGGACGAGGACTGGAGGACTGGAGGACTGGAGGACTGGAGGACTGGAGGACTGGAGGACTGGAGGACTGGGGGACTGGGGGACTGGGGGACTGGGGGACTGGGGGACTGGGGGACTGGAGGACTGGGGGACTGGGGGACTGGGGGACTGGGGGACTGGGGGACAGGAGGACTGGAGGACTGGGGGACAACCGGCAGAGGTTTCACGAGCGAGCGTCTACCTCTTCAGGTGATTAAAGACGCATCATTCTCTCTTCTAATGACACAACAGCCTCGGTTAAAGGACGGCGAACGCCACTTCAGCGTCCTGCCATCGCCGCCTCGCTCTAATTACAAGTGTCACGCTGAGATGATGCCAGATAAGCGTTACTGTAGCGGCTAATCGCTAGCGTCAGACGAGGAAGGCTGACGGTGGCGGTGGTGGAGGTGGAGGGTGAGACTGGTTATTCGTCCAGCAGAGGGGGGACACTTTAGGGAAGGATGTCACAGCAGGAGGCGTGAAGACTGGACATGTTCTCGTCTTTAATGGCTCTGACAGTTTGCTTCAATGACAATGGGAGCTTTTAGAAGGAAGGTGTTATCAGAGCGAGGGATGGACGCTCAACAGGATCCACGTGGAAAGGAAAAGATGGAGGGAAGAGGAAAGTTAAATGTGGGAAAGATGGAGTGTGTCTAATAAGCTTTTAAATTACTACTGTCCTCCTCCTCCTTCTTCTCCACATCCTCTCCCTCTGCTTTCTTTGCTTCTCCTCCTCCTTCTTCCTCCTAACTTCTTCTCCATCCAGTCCTCATCCTGTTATCTCTTCCTTCTTCTTCCTCCTCTGTCTCCTTCTCCTTCTCTCCATCCTCTGCTTTGTTCCTTTCTTCTCCTCTTCCTCCTCATCTCATTCCTTCCTCGTCTACTTCTCCTCTTCCTCTTCCCCTGCTTTATTCTTTTCTCCTCCTCTTCCTCATTTTCTTTCTTCTTCTTCTTCTCCTCCTACTTTTTCCTCTTTCTCCATCCTCATTTATTTCTCCACCTCCTCCTCTTCCTGTTTTGTTCTCCTCCTCCTCCTCACCACCATCTTCCGCTGCTTTCTCCTCCTTTCCCTTCTTCTTCCTCCTTGTCCTCTTCGTCCTCCTCCTCGTTCCTCCTAACTACTCCTCCGTCCACTCCTCCTTCCCCATCAACGTTTCCTTCTCCTCATCCTGTTTTCCTCCTCCTTTTCCTCATCTTCTCTTCCTTTTTCCCCTTCTCATTTTTCAACTCTTCCTCCTCCGTCTCCTTCCCCATCTACTTCTCCTTCTCTCCATCCTCTGCTTTGTTCTCTTCTTCTCCTCTACCTCCTTCTCCTTTTCCTTATGGTTTTCCTTCTCCTCCTACTTCTCGTTTTCCTCCTTTTATCTCTTCCTCCTTCCTTATTCTCCTCAATGTCTTTTCCTTTAGTCTTCATAACTACTCAAACACATCAGGTCAGTTTCGACCCAGGAGCGCAGCGATGGCGTCTGAGCGCAGATAAAGAAATAAATAAAATAAAGTCTGGGTCGTTTGTGATCCAGACCTCGACGCTCGCTCCCCGAGCTCCAGCTAAACGTCTCCTGCATCCATCAGCTCCCCTCGTTCTGCTCAGTCTCTCTGAAGTCAGCGTGTCTTGTTTGCGAAGGCAGCGTAGTATTTTTCCTGGAGGTGCATTCAGTATTCTGCTTGTACCGTCCTGCCTGGTATACGGCCCGGATAATTACCACAGTGGCTCCGCATCAAATTGCACAGCAGTGTTCCTCTCTCATGTATTTGTACTTGAACTCCTGCGTACAGGACCCCTCTGTCTGTATTTACTTTTTTGTTTCCAGCCAAGACAAACATGAGCGAGGCGAGGGATGCATTTTACGTTCAACAGAAAAGAAACACAAACGCATGGAGGGATTCAGACGATGACAAATGAACCGTACGCGTGAAAACTCGCTAAAAGAAGCAAACACTTGCTATATTACCGGCTCTGTCTGTTCTCGTTTTTACTTTTTTTAGTGACTAACGGATGGGCTGTGCAAACCGCAGACGTTTGCCGCATTTCAGTTCCCTCGGCTCGTTTTCTGTGCAGGAGGAGGGAAAAGACTCGTCAGCTGATTCAACGAGACGTAAACATTAAGACATGAACCTTGTTTTAAGTTTTAAGACCAAATATCTGAACAGCTAGAAGATGTTCTCATCAAACTTTGTGCACGTTTGATGCTGCACAAAGATAAGACCGGAGCTGCTTAGCGTTAGCTTGTTAGCATCGTTGCAGTGAGACTGTTAGCATACGGAAATTAGCATTTTGCACAAAGCATCGCTGTTAGAGATATAGCCTCTTTTTTTTTTTTTTTTAGCTTGGAGCTTTTTTACTTTATAAACAGATCAGGCATAACATTATGACCACCTTCCTAATATTGTGTAGATCTAGAAACAGCTGTGACTCATTAGAGAATGGACGTGGGCCTTCTGAAGGTGTCCTGTGGTGTCTGGTAACAGTGAAGGGGGCTTTGAGGGGAGGGGTCTCTGTGGATCATCCCACAGATACTTGATCAGTTTGGGATCTAGTGAATGTGGAGGTTCTTCATGTTTTTTTTTCTTAGTTGTTCCTGAAGCGTTTTTGTAAGTTTTGCACATGGGGATGGCTGCTGCCATCAAGGAGTGTCATTGCTATGGGGTGGGGGTGCCTGGTCTGGTCTAGGTGGGTGCTACATGTCTAAGTAACATCCACACCAATGAATGAAGCCAGGTCCAGAAGTTTCCCAGCAGAACACTGAACTGGAGCAAGGTGGTTTAAATGTTATACACTTCTCCTGTCGGTGGTCATAATTTTGTGGCTGATCTGTGTATGTGCTGCAGCTTTAAGACGAATCCTATTCACTGCATTGTTATCATTTAATATGGTATACTTAAGGCACGGCTCTTGTGTTGCATAAAACATAACTCTCTTCTTAAATTCTACTTTCTCTCGCCTCTACCTGGCAGCATCACTTCTTTTTTCTACTCTCCTTCTCTCTCTCTCTCTGTGATCTCTATCAGGACAAACCCATCAGCTGCCATGCGTGGCCCAGATAAACACCACGAGTTTGCTGCGATACGCGGAGCGGCCCGACAGATACAGCTGCTGCAGCTGCTCCACGGCGGGGTATCAAAAAGTAGGAGGCTGCTCTAATCTCTACCACATCATGACGTGTTCACTAAGGCACGGAACAGGAGATCACAGCTCTTTAACGTAATTAGTCTGGGATTTGCGTTTCATTACAAACATCATTAAATTCGGATCTATTCTTCATCAGGAAGGAGAAAAAAAAAAAAGAAAAAGAGAAGAGGAGGAGTGTGAGAACTCCTCGCCGGCTAATCTCACCGCAATTGATTCTGCTTTTGATGATCCGAGCTGCTCGGCGGTGATGAAGTCATCACAGAGTTGGTTTTGGTGGGTCAGAGCAATCAGAGAGCCACTTTTGGAGCTGGGACAGGTCTGGCGGGGCGGGTGGTGGGTGGGTGGGGGGGTTTAAAAATACAATATGTGTGCAGCAGATATGGACGACGAGCGCAACAAGCGGAGGTGCAGATGAAGCGGCGTTTCCTCTAAAGGCAGCGTTCTAGCGCTGCTTCCGACCACGAGAAAGCAACCTGTAGCAACCTCGAGGTGATGTGTGAAGCGAGAGAGCGAGCAAACGGAAGAGAGAGAGAGAGAGAGAGAGAGAGAGAGAGAGAGAGAGAGAGCGCTGTGTGGTTGCAGACTAAAGCCTGGATAGAGCTTAGCTCGCACACAGCACACTCTGAATGCAGCATGTGTTTCAACTTAACATTCCTCTTCGCTCTTGCTCTTTTCTCAGTTGCTGTTTATGATTTTTTTTTTTCTGCCTGCCAATACTGGAGGAACCACCGCCTGCAATATCACACACACTGCTGCAGAGGCGAGGCAGAAGGAGAAAAGGGGAAATAAATAAATAAATAATAAAATAAAGGGCGGGGTATAAGTGTTATTAAGAGGAAACTGTGAAAGATCAGTGGCAAGGAACAAAAAGACAAATGTTACCTCGCTGCTGAAGATATAACTCCATGAGGGAAGAAAGGACTGAGTGGGAGTGATCTTCTACATGATCCCACCCAGCAAGGCAGAAGGTGAGGTGGACCAGAGGAGGCTGACAAAGGGTGGAGGGGCCGGTGGAGGGGTGGGCGGGCTACGGGATGAGGCCCGCTCTCAAGTCAGCCCTCTGTTCCGCTGCGGAGCCATAACGGAGACCAGTCGGAGCTCCTGAGAAAAGCCGTCACGAGGCACGGCGAGGACGGAGGCAGGGTTTTTACTTTCCCCTTCAGGAGGAGGAGGGTAAAAAGGGGGGGAAGGGGGGCTGAGGCAACCAGTCAGATCGCAGGGAGGCACACGGAGCGAGAGAAACCGAACGCCGGACACCGGGCCAGGAGGGAAACTCATCCGCTGCTCCAAGGCGAGCGTTATTAGAGGAAGAAACTGTTTGAGTGGAAGCTTCAGACTGAAGCTGTGAGAGGTGCTAGTGACGCATCAGAGTGTGACAGATGTTTAATCAGAGCTCAGTCTGTTTGGTAATTAAATATCAGTGAAACAGTATAGAAATAAAAACGGTATGCGTGTTTAAAACCTGCAAGATGCTGCAATATTAGAACTTTAACGTAATAGAAAATATGTTCTTTCTAGGAAAACAGTGCAACACAGTTTTTATTTACCTTTATTCTGTGGTTTAAAGGCAAAATGCTGCAAATCTTGATGCCCGCCATTAAAGATAACACGCTCTGCTGACAGTTTAGCACTGATGCCTCACAGCGAGGAGGAAGGAGGTTCTGGAGTTGGAGCCATTGGCCTCCAAGGGTGTTTCTCTGCAGAGTTTGCATGATCAAATTTAGTCCAAAGCTTGCATGTGGCCTGGGATAGACCAGATAGGATGGCTCCTTTCGTGCAAAGCTGGCTCAGATATCCTCCGTCCCCCAACAAGATGAACGGTAATAGATATGTAGAAGATAAGTAGATGTTCTGCTGGGATGTTAGCACCCACCTAGACCAGAACAGGCACCTCCACCACATAGCAATGACAGGGGGGATGAGTCACCACAAGGAAGACCTGCACAACATTAGGAAGGTGGTCATAATGTATGCGTCAGTGAATCACCTGACTAAAAACACAGGTGTTAAACACCAGACTCTCTCACAACGCGAGCACTGTTGAGGGTCGGTCCTCTCTCGCTCTCCGCTGCACACGACAGCGGTGATTTGCCAGCGAGTGGCCGAGCGAGCACATAAAGGTTCCCATTCACTCAGCGACTGCTAAGGAGCCACATCAACACATCAGCGCTGGAGGAAAGGCTCCTGCACGTCGGCTTCTCCTTCCTCCCCTCCCAAAACCCTCACCACACCTTTGAAGCAGCAGCAGCAGCAGCAGCGTGACTCTAGTCTGTACATTTCCAGGTTAGCAGCTCAAACGGTTTCACGTTAAACCCGTTAGAAGGTGTCTTTCATTCTGCACAGCTCCCAAACATATCTCCTCCTCCCGTGTTACTGCAGCCGCCGTGTTTTCAGTCATCACTTCCACTTGCACGTGCTGTCAAACGTTCATTTAAAGACGTAAGGAGTCATATGTCACCAGCCGGCTTTCTCTCACCAAACACATCTTTAGGTGTCGGAGCTGAATGAATTAAATCTGACCCGTTAGCAGAGTGACTCATTGCTTTGCATGTCAGTTTTATTATTATATATGAATACTGTACACTGCTTATACCGTGTGCAGCACAGGTTTGATTATGAATATTCATCCACCTGCAACTGCAGCGTCAACAAACTGCTGCAGAGAAAAAGAAAAAAGATCACGTCTTGCCCTTTGGTCAAGTTCATGTGAAGCTTACTTGAATCTTAATGGGCCACGTGAAGTTGCTGACGTAGACGAAGAACGTTATGTTCGGGCTGTTGCGGAAATCAAAGTTCTCGTTGGAGAAGCTGTCTTTGAACTCCTTGATGTTGCTCCGGGAGACGATGGGAATCTCCTCTCCGGTCTGGGTGCCTGCTGGATGACAGGATGGATGGACGGATATGGAAAGGACAGAGGAGAAGGTTGGTGTGGAGAAAGGAGGAGGGGAGGAAGAGGGAGAGAGAGAGAAGCCATGAAAAGTCAAACACATATTTTACAAGTTACGGGAAAATAAAACATAAGAGAAAACACTGAAATAATTCCAACTTATATGTTTACATGGACGATCTGATAAGATACATGTGTTTACACGTCCCAAAAACTTAATCAGAAGAGAACAAGCTAGAAATATAACTTCAACGTTGCTGCCCACATGGATTCCAGCTTTGTTCATCTTTCAAAGCCAGAAAAACACTTGTTCAAACGGTAAATGATCGATATAAGACTTTTCTACCGACTGGTGGTTGCAGATTTTTTATAAAGGAGACGGTCTAGTATCTGACGACTAATAAAACCACAATAGAAACTCACGAAATCTATATTCTTAACCTGAATCCATCTGCAGTGAACAGACAGCTCATGTGCTACATATTGTGAGCTGCAGATATGTATAGTCTGTATAAAAACATGCAGCACATCAGCACCGTCAGTAGCATGTAATAGTCCTCCACAACGTGTAGCAGCTAAAGGTCTTTATCATATAGTTGATGTGCAGCCTCCTTCTCTTTGGTGAAGTTTTTAACTGACTGCTGTCCAGAGGATTTGGACCGTTCGTCTGCTAGCATTAGCGTTAGCCTTTTCAGAAGCATCTTTAGTGAAGTGTGTCCGCTGCTAGCTTCTTGGAGGCCTCCATGTTGTTATTGTCACATGATCAGCGGCTAGTCGATGCTTAAAGAGTCTTATTAAGATTATTAGTGGAAAACTAGCGCTCGTTTAAACACATCTAGTGTCGGATGGCCTTTAAACGGACTGAAACAACTACCCTACGCTTTATATTTTAGCTTTCCTGAATAAGAGACGACAAATAAAAGTTTGTTTTATAAGAGGATATGAAAATTATCAGCACGCTGCTTCTTGCCATCACCTCATTAACCAGCGAGTTATTTTTGATAAATGAAACAGAAGAAGAACCAGAGGTGACATCTTCAAACTGTTTGCTCCGTTTGAGACAAGCAGCTGAAGTTCGCTAACGAGAAGCTACTTTGTTAACTGAATCAATTAATGATGAGCTGAGACTTACCAGTGAAGCTCGTCGCCCAGGTTATGTTCAGATTGAAGTTCTTGGAGGCGTTTATGAACATGTCTAGATCGCGGTTTGGCTGAGGAGAAGAGAAAAACACAGAAAACATGTTTTTACCTTATAAAGTTTAACCAGAATAAATTAGGAACAAGAAGCTTGTACCAGGTCAAATAGACTCTACTGACTCTAATCCTGAGCAGAGCTTTTTATTTTTTCCTCCTTCACCTCGTTGCAGCTGCACAAACAGTTTGCACAGCTAATGGAAGACGAATTAACAAATCAAATGTTTGAATGATGATGGAAGTGGAGAGAGTGTACCGCGTGTACTGTAAGTGAAGCCTAAATATTACTGAATTGATGTAAATCAAGATTTAATTAAGATGTTCGCTGGCTAACTGAACGGCAGCGCTCGTTAATAAAAGATCTGTAGTACAAAAAAAAAACACAATAAATATTTAAACAGCTTGAGCGGAGGCGGCCGGAGCTGGGCCGCGTCTGTTTCTAGACGTTTTGAAAGGTTTTCTCACTGCATGATTAACGTGCATTACTAGATAGTGTTTTTACTCGTCTTTATTCTAAATATCCATCTTTTTGTGTTGCTAAAGAAAAGCTAGATAGCACTAATTCAGCTCCCAGATATTTAGTTTTATTGGGTGCAGTTTAAAAAGGGACCTATTAAGCTCACTTCCAGCTCTTATTCCAGGGGCTCCACTTGAATGGCTTTGCAGGATTCACAGCTTGTTTTTTTTTCTTTTTGCAGCCCTTGGGTGAAAAGCAGCGCCGAGCTCTTTAAAAACCCTACTTTCTTGCGATTGGTTGCTCATCCTCTGGTGTAAAACTTTTAATTCCTCCTCTTTCGGTACGGAAACATCAGCTACCTTATTTTACTCCTGCCTGGTGAATGATGCGCTCATTTCCTGCTTTCTGTGCGGCGTTAACGGTGGCCAACAACGCTAATCAAGCAGCGAGAATGTTTGCGTTAAATGACTGGGGAGGCCACTGTTGGCGATTCTGCAGGTGTGCTAATGCACGGTAGCTTGGTAATGCACCATTTGGATTGCATTATTGGAGGCGTTTCAACCAAAAAAAGCCATGACAGCTCCTCAAAAGTGAAGCCAAAGCATGTGGAGCTCCCCCTGGTGGCCGGCTGCAGTATAGGCCCATAAGCCCCGCCCCCATCCATGTTAGCAGATGGGTCTTGGGCTGAAATAAAAAAAACTAAAGCACACGTCAAATAAATATATTCACTAAAAATGACCATGTGGAACATTTAATCAGAGGCTCATGTTTCAGTTTGAGGTTTTGTTTGCTGGGAAAACATCTGTGTGGACGACTGTGGGATGGTTCTCTAGTCTAACGTCAATCAAGTCTGGTTAAACCACTCAAATCGTTCAAAATACAGGAGTTTTATTCATTTAATCTCCAGTAAATTGAACGTTTGCATGTCTGGATCGTAGCGGAGAAGCGTCTCGGGGACAAACTTCGAGAACACCGTCACCCGACGCCGGGCTTGATCCCAATAAACAGAGACAGGTGCTGCGACGGCGGGGCGTTCGCTGTCAGACATACCTCCTCAGGTGTGGCCACGAAGTTGATGGCGGTGTAGTAGCGGTCGTCCTCCTGCGACAGGCTGAAGGTGAACTGGTAGTCGATGAGGAGCGTGTCTGTTGGAAGTGACGGAGAGGGAGAGCGTGGTGGAGATTACAAACGGAGGAAAAAAAAAAAAAGAGGGAGAAGAACAATAAGTGGAGTTTGAAAGTCACAGGAGACGGTGCTTTTTGTTTTTTGAGAAGCGCTGCAGGCAGGAAATTATCCCTGTTCTGTTTCTATTTGGAAAAAACAATTGACTTTCTTGGACGGGACTGAGGATGAAGATGTTTGGGGTTTTGAGATGGAGGTCATGATGGAGGTTATACGCAGGACAGCAAGATGTGAAAGTCAGAAAATCAGAAGATGCAGTATAAACTTCTTGGTCGTCCATTAAATGACATTACGGTAATTAATTTAAGCATTGCTGAAAGACAGCATTTAATGTCCATGTGCTGTAAACTAACAGGACAGGACTTGTGACTTTCAGCAGATCGACATAATAATAATAATCCCGAACAAGCTGCAGCTTCATTCTTTCTCTGCCGTTTGATTAATTGACTAATTGTTGCAGGCCTACTGTTGCAGCGGTGATTGATTAATTTCATTACAGATTACATTTGCAATGATAAAAAGCAGCAAAGTCTCACTTACAGTTCAGTGAATAAACATTTAGTCAGCGAAAAGTTTTTCAGCCGTAAACACAGACAGCAGCTAATTAAACTGTTAATAATTTTTAGTCACTGATAACACGCCTCGCAGCATCTGAATTATGTTTCCAACTCTGGACAGAGGAGGAGGAGGAGGAGGAGAAGGTCAAGATGAAGTTTGGTTTATACGCAACAATCAGCCACAACATTATGACCATTGGGAAGAGAAGTGAATAACATTGAAACCATCTTGTGACAGTTCCGTTTTCTGCTGGGAAACTTCTGGACCTGGCTTCATTCATTGGAGAGACTCACAAGAGAGACCTGCACAATATCAGGAAGGTGGTCATAATGTTATGCCTGATCGGTGCAGTCCTGCAACATCTACGAATATGAGCACTGTAATATCACAGCTGCTTCTGAGCCCAAGTCTCAAGTCCAAGACCAAAGTCCAAGTCTCAGTCCAAGTCTAAGCCTCAGCCAAAGTCCCAGCCCAAATCTAAGTCCAAGACCAAGCCTCAGACCAAGACCAAGACCAAGTCTCAGTCCAAGACCAGGACCAAGACTTAGCCCAAAGTCCAAGACCAAGGTTCAGCCTCAGCCCAAGTCCAAGGCCCAGTCCAAGTCCAAGTCTACTTCTGACACAGAGCAGTGTAACTCTAGCTCTGCTGTATCAGTTTTCTAAAAGCTCTAACATTCTTCCATCACTTCCTTCATCGTCCACAGCTGCTTCTGTTTATTTAAACATGAGATAATAACGAGTAAAAACCGTGGACACATGATTTCATTCATCCCCGCGGTTTGACAGACGTATCTATTTCTCGTTACCGTAATCTCCAAAAATCTCAGCAAGCAGCAACAGAGGGACGAGGTCCTTCAGAAGCTTCCCCACTTCCCTTTATGTGTGTCTCACTATTCGAAACCTGCTGCTTGTTCAAAAGAGCAGCTTCTCCTCTGGCTGTTATTTTTTTATTATATTTTTTTTTTTTTAAAAAACCATCAAACTACTTTGATTTCAGATCCATGTTAACTGTCTCGGCGTTGACCCGAACAAGGAAGAGGAGTCAGACCTCACGGTGCTCTCTCGCAGCGCGACACAGTGCTACTAGCGCCTCGACCCAGGCTGGTAATTGGAATTCCACTTACAGTAGCATGTTCCTTTGAGGGGGTTGCCTTGGTAACGGTTCTCGACTTCGCACCTGAGAAAAGAGAGAGAAAGAAAGAGAGAGAGAGAGAGAGAGAGAGAGAGAGAGAGAGAGAGAGAGGGAGAGAGAGAGAGAGCGGCGGGAGAGGAGAGATGAGCGAAAGTCAAAGAAGGGGAAGACAAGAGGGAGACTTTGAGTCGGATAAGAGTAACGGGGAGATGAACCCCCTCCGACTACAGAGACGACACAAACGCAGCCTCGTCTTCGCGCCGGAGGGGAATCGTTTGTGAAACGTTATCTCAAGCGCTTTTTTTTTTTTTTAATGGATTTTTTTCATGAAGGCCTTTAATAACGGAGGCCTTTAATAATGAAGGCCAGGGTTAAAGATAAGCACTGGAAATGTACAGTACAGCTGCTACGACGGCGAGCCAGGAAAATAATAATAATGATATGAAAGCAGAAACACAGTGAGTCTCTTTGTGAAATCTCCACTACTTGGACGTCTGTAAAATGTAAAAATCACTTCAGCTTTCAGTTGTGACTTCTTCTTTTACTAAAATACCGACTTTTATTAGAATATATTAAGACAGAATAGTGGAGACTTTAAGTATATTGTGAATATAAACCGTTCTACGTAGTCCTTTAACACTAGTCGTGGTCTTTACTACATAATCGTGTGTTTTAAATAAGCAGAACTTAATATAGTGATCATATGTGCACGGTGCACAAGCTGCAGCAGGAGGCTGGAGGCCTGAGCTCTGCCGGTTAGAAACTACTCTGATGAAAACATAGCAGAAGTTGCAGAGTGCATGAGAAAAAAGTTTCCACCGTAAAAAATAAAACTAAAATGTAAAATTATGTTATTTCTTTGGACAAATGTGAAACCTCCCCATCTCTTCTTTTTTTTAAAAAGCTTCTTGGGGCAGATTTTTCTCTAAAATAGTACGATTAAAGCAAATAAATGCACATTGCTCTATTTAAAAAGAGGGGTTATACTGTTTTTACCACACTATCTGCTTCTATTAGACTGTATTAGGACAAAATAATATATAAAACAGAAGCTACACAAGTGGAAACTTTAAGTATATAGAGAATAAACACTGTTTTTTATTTATTCAATCCTTTTAGAATAGTTTAGACATAATCATTCCTATTCCTCATATCGATCAGGAGTACACAGTGCAGGAGGCTGGAGGCCCAAACTTTACCAGTTAGAAAACTACAGTAATAAAAAACACAGCAGAAGTTGCATCAGAACGAGCTCTTGTAAAAGTTTCCACCGTAACAAAATAAATAAAAAACACAAAATCAACATTCCTTCTCTGTTATATTGATTCCTGCTCACACAAGCGCACAAGTCGCCGCAGCCCGGAGGTCTGAGCTTGACCAGCTGGTGACGCTGATCGACAAACTGCTCACTAAGGCCTGATAAGTTATGAGCTGGGATCCTGTGATTAAAGCCTGAAAAGGTTTCCACAGGTCGAAAGATCTATTTGGAGCCAAGAAGTGCCACTCTTTCACAAAAAAACAAACATACAAACCACTGTGACTTCAGCGCTCTAACCGCAGACAGAGCAGACGTGGAGAAGCATATGTAAAGTGATAAAACGTGACACTCACAGGTGGCACCGATCTCCTTTGATGCCCTTGGTGGTGCAGAAGCACTTGCCGTTGTTGGGGTTGCACATGCTGGCGTGGCCGTTACACTTGCAGGCTGAGCAGAGAGAAAGAAAGGAACGAACGTCACACACGGCAGACGGAAAGAAAAAAGGTGAAAGGGCGACTTATTCAAGCAGCAGTGGCTCTGGATTCACGACGGACTGGACTGGAAGACACTGACAGACAGATAGATGGACAGACAGATACTTTATTTATCTTGATTTGTCCCGTAGCTTCATCACATAGAAACATATATAAAGATATTTAAGTTATAGCATAATATAAATATTGTCGTATGTCCTGAGGGACAAACAACCTCCTCAACCTGTCCACAGAGCAGGACAGAGACAGCAGCCTGTCACTGAACGAGCTTCTCTTCCTGACTATAGTGTCTCTAGAGGGTGGTGGACATTCTTCATGATGGACCAGAGTTTGTTCCACTGATCTCAGAGACTCCAGCTCTGTCCCTCTACCACAGAGTCCTCCCTCTGGATCAGCTTGTCCAGCCGTGAGGTGTCCTTCTTCTTCTTAGGGCTGCCTCCCCAGGACACCACAGCGGAGAAGAGGACACTCACACAGAAGTCCAGTCAAAAAGCGCTGAATTTAACATAACGGCTTTGAAGTCTCCCAGGAAACTAAACCGAGGCCCAGAGCTCAGACTCCGCTCCGTGTCCGAGGTGACCTTCCACGTCCCGAGAGCGCAGTTCTGTGGCTGATGACATATGCTAAACGTCTGCCGGGCGATTCTCCAGAGCAGCTTTCTCACATTTGCACAAATGTTAATGCTATTTATCGTTATAAATAACTGAGCCTTCCCCCCCGTGGCGTCATAAACACCTGCAAAATCTATAATGATCTGCTCACAGCGGGAGACAGGCCATCATTTAGACACACGTTATAATCTGATAATAATGTTCTTTTTGAGGTATTGATTACGTGCTTGTCTACTCGTAACGCCACTTGAGCCAAACTGATCCGCTCCAAACAAAAAAAAAAAGACTGCATGAGGCTGACATGATGAATAATATGCAGAGAGGCCGAGTTATTGATTTACTGTCACTGATGCCGAAGCAAGAAAATGTATGTTAATTCCAGAGGGAGGCAAAAAAAAAAAATCTAACAACACGCACCGCGGCTGTAATGTACTGGTACGCTAAATGAACCCGTCGAAGCAAAGGGCCCATTGATTTGTCGTCCGATTGGCCGACTGTCAGTATTAGTTGTACGGGAGTAAATCTTTAATATCCCAGGGGAAGGATTTTACGGCGCGGCCAGGAATCGGGGGGAAAATGGCCGACATAAAAATGAACTGTAAAATACTGACGGAGTTAAATGAAGCCGTGCGGCAGACAGACAGACACAGAGACAGACTGAGGCGGCTGATTTAGTGCCGGCTACTCACGCTGGCAGCTGCCCCCGTTGGTGGGATCGCCGTAGAAGCCGGAGATGCAGCTCTCGCAGTGGCGCCCGGTCGTCAGGTCCTCGCACTTCTCGCACACGCTCTCGTTGACACACTGACTGTGGCCGTTACACTGACAGGCTGACGGGGGAGAGGACAGAACACAAAGTGCAGCAACATCACACACATATAGAAGTTTTCTAATTAACAGCCCCGGGACCGAAGGTGAATGAATGTGTTTAGGTCTGGGCTGCGTGTGATTCTGTTGGTGCAGCGTGTTCTTTTTCCTTTCAGATACTGGTCAGAGAGTACACCGAGTACTCTGAGGTTTGGAAGAGAAACGCCTAAAAATAAAAAATAAGAAATGACTACGATGGTTTTGCATCAAACTAGAAGAGCTATGTTTGAAAGGAGACTGATTATACAACACATTTTATATTTATCCTGCTTAGTTTTGCAGCTAAATGTCTTTTTAAAACGCTAAATTAAATTGTGTCCAACATCCCGAGTGTAAAACAGATGAAACTGCCCTTTAAGTTTGAATTCATTTAAAGATCATTTATTACCGCCCTACCTGGACAGTGGATGAAGGACCAGTTGTAGTTGGCCTCGCTGGGGCACAGGCTGGCGTTGAGGGCCGGCTGGGGGCTGGCAGGGAGGCCGGGCAGGGTGGACGGGGCCGGCACTGAAGTCTGGAAGGGCCCGCGGTAGGAGCCCTCGATGCACTGACCCTTGCCCGTGTTGTTGGGGTTCGTGCACCAGCCACAGCCCGGCTGGTCCAAACACTGGCCACATGTTCTGTAGCCGGAGCAGTTTTCAGCTGCAGCCAAAACAAATATGTACATGTTGAATGCTAAAGCCATCCATGTTATTGCACCTAATTTATCCTTCCTATGTATATAGTGTATAGTTACTTCTCTCTTATACATTTGTAGATATGCAGATCTTGTGAATTTCTTGCTTATACCATTTTATTTATTCTAATCGGTTTTATTTATTTATTTTTATTTAATTAATTAATTTAATTGATTTACTAATTAAATTTATTTATTTATTACTATTATTATTATTATTAGTTTTTGTTTTATTATATTATATTATTAGCAGTAGTAGTTTATATTTTTTTATTTTTTTTATTTGTACATATTAAAATTTTCTATATATTTATTTATTTATTTCTTACTATTATTATTATTATTAGTTTTTTTGTTTTATTACATTATATTATATTATATTATTTTATTAGCAGTAGTAGTTTATATTTTTTTATTTTTTGGATTTGTACATATTAAAATTTTCTATATATTTATTTTGCTTATTTTATTTTATTTTCTCTGTAATTCTTTTAGATTTGTAGATATGCAAATCTTGTGATTTTATTCTTATACTCTTTTATTATTATTTTATATATATATATTTTTGGGGATTTGTACATATGCAAATCTTGTATGTATATGTTATATTTTATTATTATTATTTTTTATTTATTTTCTTTTTACTAGTTGTTTTTAAGAGTGTGTTTTTATGTGCAGCTGAGCCACTGTGACCGAGCAACTTCCCGTGTGGATCAATAAAGTTTATCCAAGTCTAAGTCCAAACGCAGGGCAGCAACTGTTGACAGTGTTTTCCAGTAGTTAAAACTAAAGACGCGACCCGGGCAGCGATTAGCTTAGCTTAGCTTAGCTTAGCATAAAGCCGAGAGGCTGGAAGCAGGGGGAAGCTGACACCTTACAGGTTCCGTTTATTGACCTCTGGACGGGGTCGCGTCAGAAGGTTAAACCTGCTGTCAGTCTTTAAGCCCAAGCTAAGCTAACAGCCCGCTGGCTTTTAACCTCAAACTGAAAAGCTGTATTGATCTTTGCATGTGAAACAGAAGACGTACGTACTGTGCTCAGCTCTGGTCTGTGGGGGAAATAATATTCAGCAACAAAAAAGAAACAAGACGTAAGAGAATCATCTAGCGTCTCATCAAGTTTTGTGATTTAAGGTCTCATCTTGATATCAGCTGCCATTTACTGGCCGTTTGTTGCTTGTATATTTTATCATCAGTTTTAGCTTCAATCTACGTTGTATTAAACCTCGTCCTGGTAAACAGAACTCTCAGTTAATTTAGCTCATTTCTGACCTCCTGGTCCCGTCCTCCTCAGCCTATATTTTAATTCTCGGCCCTTGAGGAATTTCTCCGCGCTCGCCTTTAAGTGCCAATTGACCCGGCGGGTTAAATAAATGAAAATTGTTCTCTGCCGCGCCGATAAAAACAAAGAACCGGTCAAGCTATTAAACCGGGTTATTAATCCCACATCTGATCTACCGGAGGCTCGGCTAAATGAAGGTTAATGAATGCTGCTTTTTGGGCCTTTTTAAAGTTGAAAAGCTTCATCAGAGGTTTAAATTGTTTGCCGCGGACAGAAACATGCAATCAGTTTGAAGCGAACGCGAGAAGAGCTAACTGGGAACGCACGGGGAGATTTGTGCTGGCTTCAAAGTAAACATTTTATGTCTAATCAATGGTTTCGACTGGAGAGGTGCTGATGTGAGGGCTGCAGAGTAAACACTGCAGAAAGGTTCTCAGACGGAGGTATGAGGGGATCAATGCTGCTCACAATTAGCCGATGAAAAGGGCAGCGCATTACAAAAAAAATGCATCATCTAGCTGGTCTTTAATTGCAAATCGCAAATGAGCAACGAGTATTTCCAAAAGTCTTACGTGGACATGTGTTCATGGTGTACCACTCCATGCACTGGCCAAACGGGAAGGAGGCCACGTAGGCGTTGGAGTCGACGCACTGCTTCATGTTGCTGCACCACATGCACTCGGAGCTGCTGCTGGTGCATTCGCTGCAGGTGGTTCTCATGGCGCACGGCGTCCGGCACTGCTTGGCGCTGTGGTTGGCTGAGGGAAATGTGACAACGAAAGCAGTTAGTGTGGCGCTCTGGTGGAGGTCGCCGTGCTGCAGAGCAAAGGGGTTTACTTCATCTGGATGCGAACAAGTCTGGACGATCAACAAAGGTTCAACGAAACATGTGCACAGATTTAAAGTACTATGAACCCTACACACTACAAGATGAACCCTTGATTCGCTGTGGTTCTATTGTTTCTATTGTTTATGATGGAAACTAGCTTATCTGATGGATCGCTAGTGGACGTTCCTTTCACTTTGAACATTTCCCATCAACGCCCTGGCTAGCGTACGGGTACAGCTAGCATTCCTTGCTGCTACCGCTCTGTATTTGAAGAGAAAACACCTCCAACAACAATCCTGCTCCATCTGGGTTCACCTGAATCTAGAATCCCAACACAAACATTTCTTTGCGGCGGAAAAACTGGTCTTGAGTGTCTATGTTGGGAACTGATTTGGCTCAGGCAACGATCTGATAGTCCAATCAAACGGCACCGTGGAGTTGAATACCTTAACAACAAATTGGCTCTCATTGGTTCAGGTATGAAAAGATAAGAGCCTACTTTTAAAGGTGTAAAGGTTGAAAAACATCCCATAATGAAATCCAAACGGCGCGTTGCCAGATAAGAACCGAGTGCGGCCATGCCAGGCTAACTTGGTCAACTTGTCATTGGTACGACAAGATCCCGATTAACCTCCTAAACTTAAATATCTTAACACTTTGAATGTGAATGTGTCATCGGCGGAACTTTCGATTGCCGTAACTACATCGCAAATTGCACCATCGGAAAAATTCCACCGGTTTCTGAAATCTGCGGTGCTACTCTTTACATGACATTACAGTAATTCTACTTGCACCGCTCCCAGAAGGCTATTACACTCCTATAACATGCAGTAAATGGACAATAACTTCTAGATATTTAAAGTCTTCAGGTACTTCTAGAAAAAATAGCAAAAGCACTTACTCGCCGGACATTTTCTGATCTTTTTATAGTCAAAATAAGGCTTAAGTACACTTTTGTTGAGGTTAATACCTGGTCGTTCGCACAGGCTTCCGTTCACCGGGTTGATGCAGGTTTGCGCCTTCAGGCCGCTGGGCGCCGGCTCGGCCAGGTAGGCGCAGAACCCGGCGTCGCTCGGCTCGCCGGGCAGCCACTGCAGGGTGGTGTTGGTGAAGGGCGACATGTCCTCCCAGCACCAGTACGACACATTGATCTTCCTGAGCCCCACCCAAGGCGTCACCATGGCCTTGTACTGCAAAGCCGAAAGAGAAAACAAAGGACCTTCACACATTGCTAACTCATTTTTAATTCACTGCTCTGTGGTAAAGTCTCATTTCTGCTCTAGTTCCACCTCCTTTCTTGAAATGCTTTAAGATTTATTTTTTTTCTCCTCTTCTATAAATCATTATCCTTTGTGGTCGCAGAGGAAAAAGGTTCAGAGCCGCAGCTTAAGTGCCAGTTACTCTCTAGCAAACGGCTATTGTGACATTTCATGAAAATCAATGTCGAAGCCACT
>SRSE01000611.1:0-104748 GCA_005024645.1 Planiliza haematocheilus
CAAGACCAGATATGGGAATCCTGCTCACATGGTTTCAAATAGACATTAAAAGAAGAAATGAAAAGGGCTGGGTTCAAATTTTCCTGTTTCCAGACTTTGCTGATTTAAGCCACAACTGAAAGACCATTATTTCAATCTTTCAATCAGTTCCTTAATGAACAAATAGCCCACAGTGAGGCCTTCTGTGAGTTTGTGATTATTGTGTGATTTGTGAATCAAGAACTTATTCTCTGCGACCGCGTTTTGTTTTTACCTCTGGCGTCCGCAGTTTTAATCAATTTTACTGCAGCGTTACGAGCCTATAGGCTACTTGCCTCTAATTAAAAGGTATGAAATCAGCCTCAGATCCATTATAAGCCAAAAGACATCAAGACAGGCTGAACAGATGTACAACACAAGTCTGAAGCCGACAGATGAAGGACACCTCTGTTAGCAGGCTCTAAATGAAGCAACAGGTGGGGATAGCATATGCTAATAAACGATCAAGGTGCACAGCTGCAGAAGCAGTTTTTGATTTTTTTTTTAAATATAATTTATAATTTGCTTTTTCAGGACCAATCAATCAGACAGCAATTGCCGTAAATTGGCTTAACTGTCTAGTAGCCACTGTCCTATTTTGTGAAAGAGTAGAACATTTTGTGCAAAAAGAAACTGCACAGCATGGTCCTGGTGCATCTACCACTTCCTGTTTTATTAGGATGCTTTGATTTGCACTTTACAAACTAATTATCAGAAGGCAGAACATTAAATTAGTAAAATAAAAAGATAAAAAGTCTCCAAACAAAACAACATATCATGGACCCGAGGCGTATTTTCCAAGACACCAGATAAGATTTTTTTTAAATCTCAACCAAACACGTGATGCGCGTATCATCCAACTCCACCAGTTTAAACCAAACATTTTTTAAAAGTGAACAGGAGTGCTGTCTGTCGGTACATAGTTTGATACATGTCCTACATTGGAGTTATCTTAAATTATGCACACGCCTGCATCCCCTTTTCCAAACACCAAGTCGAACATATTTGGTGTCACAGCTGTTTAATAAAAGATAGTGTTTTGCAAGCGCACGACAGCCCACGGAGTATATGTGCCAACTGTAATGTATAATGTACACCGAGCCTGAAGGAAAGGCCATGTGGACGAGTGGGGTAAGACATGGGAATCCAAACGCGGTGCACAAGCTGACATATTTTCGAGACACTGAGAGGAGATTTACAGCTGTATTACAGCATAATATGCAAATAGCATTCATGGCAGGCAGCGCAATTTCCTCTTCAGCCTTCAGTACGGCAATGGAGCTTATCACAGGGCATCAAAGTGTCTGGCTGGAGGGGAGTAGGGTAAGGCTCCAAGGAGGGCTGTACTTCAACTTCCACAGTAGTATATTAACAGTGTAAATGCATTAAGAGTGTCAGTTAGTAAGTAGTTATTGTACAACGGAAAAACAGACTTAAGAAACTGAAATCTGATCAAATTGAAGACGAGGAATTATAACTGCGCCCAAAATAATCTAGAAAACGCTATAAAAAGTCGTCGAATCCCACAGCTTGACCGTAAAAGCAAAGAAAATTTATCTCCTGCGCTATGCTCCATATGCTTTGGTTATCAACTGACTAATTAACAACAAAATCATTTTAGGACACTGTGCAAACCGAGTGAGACAGCTGCTGCAAAGCCTCCTACACGATGAAGTACAGCTTGCGCGATTTCAATTTACATACAAGGAAAGGAAAGAGATGCAAAGAGCTCCCCCCGCAATCAATCACTAAAGGAAATAAATACTTGACATTTAATATAAGTTCTCAGTGAATATAAGGTTGGCAGTATGTTCCCTATAATAACTTCAACAATAAATGCAAGCAACAACAACATGATAATTATAATAGTTATTATTATTTATTTTATTGGTCCAAAGGGGCGATTCAAGCATGCAAGGAAAAAAAAAGTGCTCTACTGAACCTCTGAGGACTGTGTATCTCTATTTAAAGAGAGCTTGCAGTCTATAATGTGCTCTGTTGCCTTGATTAATTCAGAAACTGACTGAAAAAGCCATTTTCTTGATAGCAAAATTGTTACAGCGCATAAAAAAGACCTTGAGTGCAGGCTGTAGCCGAGAATTTTAAGTAGGCCTTTAAGTAAACCAAAGTCAGTTTAAAGAGTAAACGCAGGGAGTATGAAGCCGCCCTCAATCCAAACCCTTCATCCAACAGAAATTAAATTTATAAAAGGGTTGCCTGGATCTTCTCGATGCTATCATGGTCTCTAATTCCAATCAATTGGTCAACGCCATGCATTAAGATATATAAATATGGACAACACGTCTCCACTTCCTTGCATTGGCCAAACTGACGCTAATGTCCTGATACAGGCGGCAGCATCTTGAGACTCTGGAGCCAGAGTCTGATCAGTGCGGTCCAAGAGTGGAGCCACGATATCGATGCCCCGCCCACACTTCCTTCAGACTCACTCGCATTTTCATTTAATTGATACTACACTCTGCTCTACCTCCACCAGTTACAAGGAAATGTTGGATTATACACTGAACTTTTTAATTTATTTCTTTTTTTAACAACTCACAGTCCCACGGGGCCACGTTACAGAGCAACTGCCATGGCAACCGATAGTCGCCATTATGTCACATCCTGTTTCTATAGCGTCAAATAACTAACCCAAAAAAGTTTCAAAAAAAGGCAACTGTAGATTATTAGAGAAGACGTTTCACCACTCATCCGAGTAGCTTCTTCAGTTCTAGGGGACTGATGGGAAGTAAATACGATCTCCTCCTGAAAAACTTGCTTGTTATGCTAGTGACAGCTTCTACAAGTCCAGTTGCCTTTTTTGAAAAAGTTCCATGACCTGAATGACTGAGAACATTCACAGACACATGTCAAATAACTAACCAAAACAAAAAATGACACTTGAACATGTGTCAACTTTACATTAACTACTTAAGAATACAGAAACCATCCTTGAAAAGAAAAAAAAACAAAAAAAAACAATATTTGATGTGTTTTTGTTTGCTCCAAGTACCGTCCCCTAACATGGAGGATGCGGAGCTAATAGCCTATATTGCATCCAGCCACCAGGGGGAGCTCTACTTGCTTCGGCTTCACTTTAAAGGAACAGTTCTTTATACCGTCTACGCTAAAAAGGTCATACAACCTAATGGCGCTCATCCACCACGATCACATGAAGGATCCGTTTCTGGAAAATAAATCTAAACTATTTTTGCAGAGCTTCTGCTTAGACCGGCGCAGACAATAGACAGCCTTGAATTGTAAAAGATAGCACCTCGCACAGACTGAAGAGCTGCGATTTGTTTAAGTCTGCCCGTCTGTAATCTCCCTCCTTCGATCATCCTGCCAAGCTCATTTCAAGTGTTCAAGTATCACAGATGCTGTGCATGTCAGTTGACTCTGCTTATCGTATATTTTGGATATACATCCATTGCTGTGTGAAATCTCAGTTGCATTTCTGACTCTCTGCTTTTGGGGAGTTAGGGTAATATTTTGCTTGAAGTTATGTACCGTGCAGCCAAAGTATGATAGATTTTTATTTGTCAATAAAGCTGTAAATTTCCAATTAGAGATCTTTAGAAAGAATTTAGGATTTGCAACCAAATCACAAGTGAATGAGAGACCACTGGATTGTCTTACGATTCGGAGGACACAGCACCAAGACGTAAGGCTGGAGAGAATGAATTTCCTTAAATTTTGAATGACTCTTTTGTTCTAAAACTTAAAAAGAGAAGAGCCACTTGCGGGCTAAAAATAAAACGAACTGAAAGAACACTAGGACAGTCAAGGACACCCACTTCCCATAAAGCGCAAGAGCTGAAGACAAAAGTCAGGGTATGGCGCTCACGACTGGGCTCCTTTTATTGGCTTGGTAATTTTTACAAGTTGGTAGAATAATAAATTATGCCACTAACTCTAAGCAGTAATATAGAAAGTGAAGAAACCCTGAGGAGTGAGAAAAGTGGATGAAAGGGGCCTTTTTGAGTTTCACTCCATGAATACGCAGCAGAACAGCTGAAGCAGCAACACAAGCAGTACAGCTGAGTTCACACACATTCAGCAAGCGAGACGTTTCACTGAAAAGGACAGAAAAAGATTGTTCACAGCTACAGAGCCAGATTTCAGTGCACAGCGTAAGGTCACTGTAAGATGACTTTTTGCTGATCTCTCACTTTTTTTCGGAGAAATTCAATTGTGACATGCTTACACGCGCACGCTATGACTGAGAGCTTTGTAAAATCTGTTCTGTCATACCTCCTCGGCTCATTCAAAGCCTAAGGAAACAACTCAGGAGATGTCTAATTCAGACGGTCAAAGCAATCCATCAAAGCGAACCCGAGGCCACCAATCACATTTCTCCAGACTCGCATCAGAACAGTAATGAGGCATAAACATCAGCTCCACTCAAACTATGGCCAGTACGGCCCTCATTTATGACGGAAGAACACAATGTTATACATCAACTCAAATCCAAATGCTTCAGACATTCTGACCACAAATAAGGCTGGTCCAGAACCTAAAATAATATTCCTATTAGGATTTCAGATTGCTGAAATGTTGGCAGCGACTGGGTTTAACCATCCTTAGATCTAAAGTGTGGGAATGCTTGAGAGAACTCATATTCATCCATCTATCCATCTATCTAATGATCAACCCACCAGGATACTGTATACTTAATGTAATAAGGAAAGAAGGAAGTGCCTTAGTCATACACCAACCCGGCATAACATAATGACCACTTTCCTAATAGTGTGCAGGTCTCCCTTGTGCCTCCAAAACAGTTCTGACTCATCTGGGTGCTATGGTGTCTATGGGTTGAAAGGAAGAGCCCTCTGCAGATATATTGGGATATATTGCAACATCAGCCATATATACAGCCATAACATTATGTCCCAATACTGTGCAAGTCTCCCTTGTGCCTCTAAAACAGTTGAGATTCATCAAAGAATGGACATGGGCCTTCTGAGGTTGTCCTGTGGTCTCTGGCATCAGAGTGTTGTTAGTATGGGGGCCTTTGAGGGGAGGGGGCCTCTGTGAATCATCACACAGATACTTGATCAGTTTGGGATCTAGTGAATTTGGAGGCCAGGTCAACACCTTGAGATGTTCTTCTTCCTAAAGTGTTTTTGTGGCTGCATCCTGCTGGGGATGGCTGCTGCCATCAAGGAGTGTCATTGCTATGGGGTGGGGGTGCCTGGTCTGGTCTAGGTGGGTGCTACATGTCTAAGTAACATCCACACCAATGAATGAATGAACGCCAGGTCCAGAAGTTTCCCAGCAGAACACTGAACTGTCACAAGATGGTCGATTGTTATTTACTTCTCCTGGCAGTGGTCATAATGTTGTGGCTGATCGGTGTAATTGTGCATTTTCCTCATGTTAATCACAACCGGCCCGAAATTGAAAACCTTGATGCTAGACCATGATTTTTTTTTCTTTTTTGTATTTACAGTATTTTTCACAGAAGCATCCAACAAATATTGCAGCTGACAGTAAAAGAAAAAGGCTGCACAGTGAAGACAGAACAAAAGCAGAAACTCCAATCATTCTTTTGTTTATTCGTTTAAATGGACCCTACCTTAAGAAATAACAGCATGTGAAGTATTTCCCAGCAAGGAGAGGAGAAAAAACACAAACACAGGCTCAACAGTCCCCCTCCTCAGACACCCTCTGAAAACAGCCAGTCCCTCCACAACGTTTGTTTTATTAAATTTCTCTTTTTGCAGCCGATGATCCGGCTTCAACCTGTGCTGTGGTTATCAGAATTTCACCGTGAGGACATTGTATTTGGTGATGACACTGATGTGGTGCCGATAATGCATTCTAGCCATTGTAATTTATCAAATAGGCCGGCACCACTCATCAAATATGGCAAATTACAGGTTGAGGTCACACGCGATCCACCGGGGAAAAGCTCACTTTAATACGTGCACATGTAAAAAGCTCCAACTGTGATGGTTTCCTCCCTCTCTAGGGCTGTTTAACATTTAAAAACCAGTAAAATGCAAAGATCCTATTTAAGAAACCCTGTTTGGCTTACAGTACGGGCTGCTCTTTATACTTGCTGAAGGTGCACTCTTGAAAACACCGCATAAGCACATAGGAGGGAGTCTATTCAGCTCAGCTGGCACGAGCACAACGCTGTAACCCATTACAGTTCAGAGTTCACTGCCTGTAATGTGTTGGTAAATTAAATACACCATTAAAGTCCATTAGGTGGAAGGAAATTGAAAAAAAAAATCGCATATACAATTGTCCCCAATTAATGCTCATTGGTTTAAGCTTCTGTAAACACAAACTAAAACTTGGCATATTCTGAAAACACAATAATGATCACAAAGCATCTGTTGCAGCCTATGGAAGCTCCTTTCACATTATTGTTGTTGGTTACTGGTCTGCAAAGCAATTCCATCCACAATGAAAGCATGATTTCAGCCCATTCTGCCCATCACAGAGCCGTAAATGGAGCCGTTTCATCTTTAAATGCCTCTACAGTAACCTCTAAAACCTCTCCAAAATAACAATAAAATAATTAACTGGGTTTTTGAATGTAATTTAAAAGGTCAAACCTCATTTAACCCCCCTCGCAGTCAGTTTCAGGGCACAGACGTTCCCACCAGAAAGCCTCGTCCGGGCAGGTTTACTTCATTTTAAGATGTTCAATTAAGCTCCGGCGTTGTTATTGTTCTGACTTAAAAGCCCAAACTAATCATTTCTTCTTACGGAACGTGGCCATCCTTGAAGTTTATTTATTTATTTATTTTTGAACAGGACCAATGTGGAGGTGGAGGTGTTCCTTCTGATGAAACATCCCCAACCGAATGAGAGGCGGCAGAGGTACAGTGGAGTGGTACAAGATCGAGTGCGCTCTGGAAATTGGATGCTGGAATGGGCAGCAAAGCCAACCTAAACTCAATCAGGTGAATCAATGTGTTTGTTCATTTGTGGGCAGAGCTTAAAGCGCGGGGCAAAAGTTTGTGTAAGGTTGAAGTCAGAGCGCTGAGAGGCTTTAAATACTCTGAGCTATTGAGCAGTTGTGTTACTAAGGAACATAAGGGATGATGGGACATTAACTGAATATGATTATAGTCCTGATTATGAAGCATCTGTTTAATCCGTGGGTTCTTGTGTTGGTGTTACGGAGCTCTGGTTATTGCCACGGACATGTATTGACTTGCTAGGTTCATGCAGTGCAGTTCATTTAGTTAGTATGCAGGTATGTCGGTTCACGACGCAGAACCAATGACAAATAATCCACGATAGATCTGCACAAAGTCAATCTGAGGGATGGCACCAATATATTCTACGTACAAATCGGTACAGGCCAGTATTCCCCTTTGCTGACAAGCCATGTTGACCCACATCGTTTATCCATTTGTGGCCTAATCTGGACAACCAATTTATAATTCATTTATTGGTTTTCCAATTGCTTTTACATTTAAGTTTTAGAACAGATATTTAGTTGGGACTAGAAGCACTAATGAGCAAGTTAATAGTTGTATAGAGGCTAAAAACCTCAAAGGTAGTTCAATAAATGTAAATACTTGAATTTGCGATCATTTAAAGAAGGTAAAACATGTTTAATTAAGATTATCCTTAAAGATAATCCTTTAATTTACCCCTCAGTAGGAGAATAAACGACAAAAACTAAGTAACTGACGTAGAAATGCCTTCAATTGTGTACGTCCCCTTTTTTGCTGTCAACAACCGTTCACCCGTCTCGTCACGGACTCCACAAGAGCTCTGAAAGTGTGCGGTGGTATCTGGCACCAAGGCGTTTGCAGCAGATCCTTTAAGTCCTTCCCTCGGACTTGTTTGTCCAGCACAATCCCACAGATGCTCGATTGGATGAGAGCTGAGGAGTTTGGAGGTGAGTAAACATCTCAAACCATTCCCTGAACCGTTCTGACGTTTGTGGCAGGGAACGAGGCCGCTGCGATCAGGCGGGCTGTCAGAATGCGTAGGTAGGTGGTACATGATGACGTAACGGCCGTATGAATGACAGGAGGTGGTGGTGTCCCAGCGGAGTATTGCATTGCACCAAGGATCACACCGCCTTCGTCCCATAATGCATCATGGTGCCTCGCTTATCCTTCCTCCGACCACCTAACCACTGCAGACTGGCAACACCGAGCAAAAGCTGCAGTTTTGGAGCTGGCTCATACCTTTACATAATGTTATGGCTGATCTTTGTATATTCATCTGTATCGGCCATCTGCCAAAAATGACCTAGATTATTACAATCGGCCTCTTTGCTGCAGAATGGTTATTGAATGGACATCAGTGCCGTTATGGGTCGTTTGTAAATGGCAACAGTGCAAATGTTGGACATTTGATGATTCAGTTTGACGAGGTTCTGGTTTTTTGGTTTTTATACATGCAGAGGGAAGAGACGGTCCAGGGAAGATGTGTCTCTAGACAGAGTAGTCGTTTACCCTTGTGTCTCGCATTATAGCGTGTTATCACGTCAAGGATAATTGGAAGTGTGGGAGGGAATACCAAGTGCGGATACTGAAGTAGAGAGGATGGCGAAAGACGACAGCGAAAGCCGTGAGCAATATTCAAGCCGCGTGCACAGCACTGACACAGTATATATTACATGATCACAATGTTAGGTGCAGTATAGTCCCAGTATACACCGATCAGGCATAAGATTATGACCACCTTCCTGATATTGTGCAGGTCTCCCTTGTGGTGACTCATCAGAGAATGGACATGGGCCTTCTGAGCGTGTCCTGTGGTGTCTGGGAACAGGATATTGTTAATGGGGGGGTCTTTGAGGGGAGGGGCCTCTGTGGATCATCCCACAGATACTTGATCAGTTTAGGATCTAGTGAATTTGGAGGCCAGGTCAACACCTTGAGATGTTCTTCATGTTTTTTTTTAGTTGTTCCTGAACCGTTCCTGCTGGGGATGTCTGCTGCCATCAAGGAGTGTCATTGCTATGGGGTGGGGGTGCCTGGTCTGGTCTAGGTGGGTGCTACATGTCTAAGTAACATCCACACCAATGAATGAAGCCAGGTCCAGAAGATTCTCAGCAGAACACTGAACTGTCACAAGATGGTTGATGTTATTGACATCTCCTGTCTCTGGTCATAATGTTGTGGCTGATTGGTGTATGAACTAACACAATAAGCTGTATCATCATCAGTCAGTGCAAAGGTATTCATACACTGCATTATTTACACCATTAACTTCTCTTATCACACTGTTAAAATTAATTTAGCACTTGAATAGAAACTAAACTGTGTGATACATAATGGATGAAACAGCGAGTGTCACTATTGTTGTTACTGCTTGATACATTAACCGTATATAAATAAAGATATCAAAGTAAATGTTGTTTCTGGCCTCATGTTATCATCAGGATAAGAATACAACAGGAAATTTAATATTTAAAAGCTCACTCACGCAGCTAAGGGTGCTCCCACCCTTAGCTGCGTGCGCCCGTGAACACAATTAGATATCCCCACATTTAATCACCGCAGCCTCTCGGTGCTCCAGGTAGCCTTATAGCACGGTTAGGAATAGATGCTTTAAACGGTGCGAACGGACTCTTTAAATATTGCACTCTCCCCGTGAAACTGTATGCAATCCCCAGAAAATACTGTCTTATGTAACCACTTTGGAAGGAGCCCAAATGAGAGCAACCCGCGAGCAGCTTGTTATAATTGCTCTACCAGAACGGAGCAAGTTTATAACAAACCTAAATATGTCTTGTTCACTTGAAACCTACTGGAGGCCAAAAATAAAACCCCAGACATCCAACGTAAAGCAGCGTTGGAGCCCGGCATCGTATGGACGCTTCCAACGTGGCTGTGGCGCAGGAGCAACCTGGAGCTGGACCATCTAACATTAACATATAGAGTATAACAAAATAGGCCTGTTTTATCATCATAAAGGTAGGTAGTCATGTTCCTCCAGGACTGTGGCTCTGCCCACACACTGTCTATGAGTTAAAAAGGAACCCATAAATACTGAGCTTATGGGGGGGAAAAAAGAATTAACTGTTCCACATGACTGGCTCTGACACCTCGACTGTCAGTTCTGTTCAGCGTTAACCGGAGGAGAGAGAGAGAGAGAGAGGATGCGCGTCTCCAAAATGAAGCTCGTAAGATCGAGGCATGATGGCTAAATTCTCTCGGAGCATTTGAGGCGGTGAGACAATGGCGGTGCAGCGCTCAGCACTATTTTTAAGATTATCTCCACCGTGGCGTTATGAAATACACAGCCATCTTCATTTCCAAGTTTTTGCATGGCTCCTAGCGGTGTAGCAACACTGCCACCTGCTGGTTTGTAGCATGCACAGCAGATCAAAACACCTTCATAGTGTGCAAGTATGTTTGCTGTTCTCAGTGAGCAAAGACTGGGTTTGTCATCAGAAGGGTTCAGGCATAATATTATGACCACCTGCCTAATATTGTGTAGGTGTCCCTTAGTGGGAGGCTTTTGGGTCTTATGGGTTGAGGGGAGGGGCCTCTGTGGATCATCCCACAGATACTTGATCAGTTTGGGATCTAGTGAATGTGGAGGCCAGGTCAACACCTTGAGATGTTCTTCATGTTTTTTCGAGTTGTTCCTTAACCACTCCTGCTAGGAATGGCTGCTGCCATCAAGGAGTGTCATTGCTATGGGGTGGGGGTGCCTGGTCTGGTCTAGGTGGGTGCTACATGTCTAAGTAACATCCACACCAATGAATAAAGTCAGGTCCAGAAGTTTCCCAGCAGAACATTGAACTGTCACATGGTTTAAATGTTATTTACTTCTTTACTTGTCATAATGTTGTGGCTGATCAGTCTACATGCCTGTTTGTCTTTCTGTAGACAGATATTTGCAGCATAATAGAATTGCAATCATGCAAAATACAGCCACACACCTACAAGTGTGCAGTTGAGATCCAAGTGAAGGCTGAATTTGAAGATGGGTGTCGTCTGACACCTATAAGTGCTGAGTCAGGTCATCATAAATATGGGACCATTTACTGTCCTGCATCGTTTTTGCACAGTCGTGATTTCTATATTTGTGTGTCACCATGGTAAACATGGTCCTGAAGACGCATACTGCAGAGGGAACTAGTTCAGACCACCCTGGTTGGAGTTTAATGTACATGTCTATGACTGTGAGGTGGTTTTGTGAAGACATCCATCCTGCTGGAGGAGTCATTGCTATGGGGTGGGGGTGCCTGGTCTGGTCTAGGTGGGTGCTACATGTCTAAGTAACATCCACACCAATGAATGAATGAATGCCAGGTCCAGAAGTTTTCCAGCAGAACACTGAACTGTCACAAGATGGTTTAAAGGTCTTTCACTTTTCCTGTCTGGTCATAATGTTATGGCTGATTGATGTATATATATTATATATTATTATTTTAACACAGTTTCACACAGTGCACAGTTGGACAGACTTCATGCAGAGCATTCACCAAAGAATATAACTAAGGTCTGCGTCCCGTTACCATGGTGATCAATTCATAAAAAGTACAAATTGACATCAAACTCAATCACGGCTGCGTCCCTGAGGCTTTTTACTACTGCACTTACTTCTATAACAGGCCCACTCCCAGCACTAAAGCAAGTTAAAGTGGAGGAGCAGCGGGTGAAGAGGCAGGTAGCCGAGGAAAGGTAGAGGTACGGGGCTCAAAATAAACACACATTAACCTGGAACTCCTCACTCCTTCCTCGTACGTTTTCACTAACACTTAAGAGATGGCAGCAGCCACCCCTCCTTCCCCATCCATCCCTCCCATGTCATATTCTCCCTTTAGTCCCAGATAAGAGAGACAAGTGCCTCGTCTTCCATATCCTCCATTACCGGCACAGCACGAAAACGTAGCAGCACAAACATCCTTTTTCTGGGTCACAGAGGAAAGATGAGTTTTAGAGCTCAAGGATACGTGTGTCAGCTTGTTCTGTCCGTCCAGACAGAAGCGTTAACCGTTCCCTCACCGCTTCCTGTCTGTTGCTTAATCGCAGTAACGTTTCCCTGACGCTAATCGATACCAAACTGACCTGGTTCTTGCCTCGGGGTAGCTGTGAGTTAAACATGAGGCGTTTGAGCTGCCTTTTCTCCCCTCTACATGCATCTGATATGCAAATTAATGCAGCACGGTCCTCCCAAAATCTAATCAGATCGTCGGTTCTCCGGGGGACACCTGTGGTGAAAGTGTGAGGCTTCCGTTTTGAATTGTTCTCGAGTTATTATGTTCAGAAGAATGCGTCTGCACAGAACAGAAAACCCCAAATAGTAGGCGTTTGATATGCAAACAAGTAGACGGATCAACAACTGTTCAGAAAAACCACCAAGGTAAATAGGACTGGCGGTCCCCTGGGATCACTGCAGAGAAGGTGAAGCGCCGCACAAATAGATGTAGCTGGTGTCAGAAATAGAACAAAATGAAAAGCATTTGGGAGCATGTGAACAGAGGGAGGCTGAGGAGATTAGATGTTGAATTTGAGCCAGCGACGGGGTCGGACCCAGTTATTTTCTCCTAAATGAAACGCGAGCCCGACCACACACATTCATCTTATGTCTCAAAGATTTTTTTTTTAAACCGCGGGGAAATTTTGTTCTCTGCATTTCATCCATCAATCCAATCATTCAATCATTCAATCACAGAGCAGTGTTTGCTCCAACTCTTAAACCCAGGAGTGGGTTAGGGGTTAGAGTCAGCCATGGACCTATAGGGGGACGCAAACTTGTGACCTTTGAACCCAGAGCTGCTACTCTAACTACTAAATCTCGATTACCCAAACATAAAAAAAATAAAAACTAGAGTTTATTATGAGGTCAAAGTGGTGATTTAAATAAATCATGTCTCTAAAAGGACACAATGATTCAGCAGCTGCATTAACAGCCTGTGCATGGTCGTGTCGTCCACTAGGTGGTGCAGCAGCCTCTCTTTAATTCACTAGAGGCTGTAAACTGCACCGTCAGAATATCTGCCTCATAAATAGCCCTAAACTAATAAAAGCCACTCACGGAATAAAAACTACATCCTCAGAAAAGAAACAGACACTCTTCAGAGACACATGATAGGACTAAAAGCATCAGTTTATAAGAGAAAACGTCCTGAGGCTGAAACATAACACGTTTAGGTCTTAGTGTGGTTGGTCCGTCGGGGTTTTAGGATAGAAATGAAGGCGTACAAGAGGAAATAAGAAATAACTCAATTATTTCTGGGATATCTGTGACTGAACTGCCTGCAGCTCATAGACATACAAGTGAAGGAGTGTGAATACACACAGCTTTGCTTAGTCTGGAGGTAAAGGAGCTGCAATGCTTTAATGTGCACACAAAAACGGTCAAACCTTTAATTTACTGTAAATGCATGGAAATTAAAGGTCATCCTGGCTGAAACAAGGTTACACCTGTAAGAGAAGATCTGGTCCAGCCTCGGCAAAAGTGATTTGTAGGTATTATTATTGGTATTAGAGCTGAAATGACTCATCCTGCACTTCAGGGCGTAAACAGATCAGATTTTTTTTGCTTTTCACTACCGTGTTTGAACAATTGGAGACCTGAGATCCCTGCGACTGAACTGCCAGCAACTCGTAGACATATAAGTACACTTGGTTATTTGTAGGCAAAGACCTTATATTGCTATGATGTGAGACACACAAAATGGAGTGTGTATGCAAACTGCAGTGTCCTTTAAATCTAATCTAGCTCCTGTGACACCGACGCCCTCTCACCGCTGTCCTTTTAATGAAGGCACACAGAAGACATTGCAGTCGCAAAACAGAGCCACGCCTCCAAGAATAATTTACCATAAACGCAAAAATGTTATACTGCATCTTGCACTGCATGTCACCTATAAGCGAGGATCTGGTCCAGCTTTAGCAAAAGTCATTTGCAGGTATCACTAATGGTTCTGCAGAGCTGAGACCGAGTTAAAAATGTTGATGACTCATCCTGCACTTCAGGGCGTAAACAGATTTTTTTTTGGAAATTGAAGCCAAACATCCAGAGCTTCCTGTGAATATTTAGAATCAAACAGCACCCTGGTAGACGTTTCATGCAGACACAAAGTACTCACCTATTGGTCAATGATGTGCTGCTTTTACCTCACAAAGTACTTTGGTTTTGGCAAAAGTGTTTGGTCAATGTTCAGCCAAAGCTTCCAGGCTTTTATTTCAAAGTTGTTGGTGTTTCTGGCATCGATGTGAGCTGTGTATTAAAGCCATGATCTGGCACACCAGCGGGAATCTGGAGCCTGGTGAGCATCCAGATGGACAGAGAAGGAGTGGATGCTGCTACGGGAGGGTTTTAAGAGGTTTATGCAGATGTTTTTAAACTAAACTAAACCCATTTGACCACAGGTTCTGGACTCTACTGAAGGTGAACACTTCATACTTTAAAAGTCAGTTCTCATTTAGCATGCAATCATTTTAATAAAGCTGTCCGACGCTGTAAAACCTGACACATGATATTCTTCCTCTGCAGCACATGTGCAAGTCAAACAGTTCAATTTATCATCAGTAATTTATATGATCAACAAAACGACTGGCTGGGCCTTTAACAAGATATTAATCCTTTCAACGTGAAGTGAGTTACGGCGTCCTGTCAGAGATGCAGAGTCTGGCCCAGGGACCCGGTAATTGGTTAATGTTGATCTTGTGATATACACAGAACAATGAAATCGATTACTCCCTAATAAATCTCGCCCCCCTTTACCCCGTAGGTGTTCTTGTGCAGCGAGTGCAGCAGCGTTCTTGGGGGACACATCAAATGAATGATTACCATAAAGGGTGAGGAGATGGATAATGCTGAAATGGAGCTTTTGAAATGTAATGAAGACTCCTTCCTGTTGCTGAGTCTGTATAGATTTCCCATCTGTTTAAGTGCGGCGTATCATATGCAGGAAATACACTGTCACTGGAAACTTTACAGCGGATGGCTTCTTCACCTCCCGCAGGGCTTTAATGAAAAGTAATTAATCACACTGTAACATGCTATATCACCCAACAGTTATTTAAATCATAATGCTTCAAGCGAGCGATGATAACTCAAGTCAACGTTTAAGAAGCAGACCTGTCATTTGCATCCCGTAATTAAGCTTCGTCACAGATCCTTCGACTTTTAAAATGCAGACAAAGATTTCAATTGACATGCGAGATCCATTTCAACCACCACATAACTCCGTGCCGCAAATATATACTCAATCATTAGCGGCGGCCGTGAGCCGGAGCACTCAAGCAGCTCAGGCTCGACAGATAAATACTGACTTATCGGTCCGATAGGCCGGTGCGTTCACGAGAGGCCGTTCAATAATCTGCAAACACTTGATGGGAAATTACCATGTGGTTTACAATACAAATAAACTGCAGGGGAAAAATCTCTACAGGGCCATGTCTGTTGGGTCAACATATGGTAATATCATCACGTCTGCCTGAGGCTGCATGGATGCCTTTTCATCTTTGCATCATTCTATAGAAAAACAAATCAATGCCTGTAACGTCTCCCTTTTACTTAACTGGTGAAATGTGACATGACTTACATCTAGTTGCACGGGGCTTTTATTTACATTCCAACGTAATGCAGTCTCCACTCACGATTGATTAATCAGTCATGCTCCAATCGATTCAATCCGCTGGCAGACTGTCTTCCAGTTAAATCCTTTGCATTCATGCAGCATATTCACGTACATTACACGATTATTTGATTTTTCTCTCTGGAGCCTGAAGAGGCTCAATAATAATCCAACAATAATCCCTCCAAATCTTTTATATTTCAAAAAGAAATTGTTCTAATTGTTTGTTACAAACCACACATAAAAATCTATTTAGTGCAAATCGAAATAGATTTTTCAGAACAGTCAGCAACAAGTTTGTCTTTGCCCCCTCTGCTTTCTCATTCATTCATGCATTTTCTGTAACCGTCCTGTGAAGAGTCGTGGGGGTGCTGGAGTCTATCCCAGCTGTCTGACAGTCTGTCTTTCTGTGAACTTACAGAAGCATCATATGAACATGAGGAGAAGAAGTTTAGGGTCAGGAAGTAAGTGCAAGAGGTTTGCATAGAGACGCATTTGTGAAGGTTCTCAGTCATTCAGGTCATGGTATGTTCAAAAAAGGTTCAAAAAAACTGAGAAGACGTTTCACCGTCATCATCCGAGTAGCTTCTTCAGTTCTAGGGGACTGGTGGGAAGTCTGAGGTTTAAATAGGACTCCTACCTTAAACTGAAGTGAAGAAGCTACTTGGATGATGATGGTGAAACGTCTTCTCAAAAAACTCCTTTTGAACATACCATGACCTAGATGACTGAGAACCTTCACAGACACGTCTCTTTGCAAACCTCTTGCACTTACTTCCCGTCTCTAAACTCCTTCTCCTCCTGTTCATATGATGCTACTGTAAGTTGACAGTAAGACGGACTGTAAGACGGCTGGGATAGGCTCCAGCACCCCCACGACCATTCACAGGACGGTTACAGAAAATGCATGATGTGTCTTTTCTTAAAGGACCTTAACACTAATTCATTTTCTGTAACCGCTTGTCCTCTGGAGAGATGCAGGGGGGCTCACACCTACGGCCAATTTAGAATCAATGAACCTAACCATCATGTCTTTGGACGGTGGGAGGAAGCTGGAGAACCTGGAGAGAACCCACACAGACACAGGGAGAACATGCAGACTCCACACAGAACGAAGGGCTCCAGTCGGCCCATGATGGATTCAAACCCAGAACCTTCTTGCTCTGAGGCATCATAGCTAACCAGGACACCACTGTGCAGCCGCTCAGCCGCTCAGCAGTCTTGTAGAGATTTCCTTTTTGAGCTGAATACATCTTCCCGTACACAGTTATACGTCTCTTTGCTCCTCCACTATGAATAAACACTTGTGCTTGAACTTGGTGTAACTGCATCCCCCCTCTCCGTTTGTAGCTTGTTTTTACACATGAGCACTTTGATGCTTCGGGGCAAACAGAATGGCCCCGAGGCAACGATGAAAGAATAAAGAGGGTAATAAATAAGTGAAAGGTGGTTTGGGACTGGAAGGACTAGGTTCTGTAGATTTGACAGATGGTTTCACCTTAGAAAGTTGTTTTAGCAGAGATGAGAAGCCACCCAGGTCCTCGTGCAGTCCGTCTTTTGATTTACTCTGGTTACAGCTGCGCTCTTAAAACCCAGAATGTGTCATTTGCTTACTGTAGAATAGAGATGTTTCACTGTAACAAGCTACAACTGAAGCTACTGTGCCGTTATAGGACTTAAATGGAAATGCATGCAGCAGCTGGGCTTCTCTCATGTCCTTACTTGGTGAAGCATAAAATACTACACGGAAAACCTTTCCTTTAAGTTTAAGATCTGGAAGAAACAGCCTGACAACGGCGTCCTCAACCCCAGAATAATCTTATACACAACGTAATGCAGCGTTTCCTGTAAATTTAAGCGAGCAGAGGGGGGCAGAGTCTCCAGAAAAACTGCAAGATCCCAAATTCTCGGTTGCTTCCATCTCATTTTTCATCTGATCTGTTTTTTTTCTCCCCCTTTTTCTTGAGCAGAAAAACAAAATTTTGATAGAAAAAGTTCTGTCGGCAGTTATCACAGTTTATATGGTAACTGCAATTTCAGATAAAAGCAGCAATCTAATTTTTTTCACGCCTGCCTCTGCTCAGTTTGAGGGAGATGAATATGTTAAAACTTTAAAAATAGATTTAAAAAAAAGTTGCAGGGGCATTAAAGCGTTAAAGCAGCTCATAGGGTGGCTACATGCAGACAGAGGATACAGAAAAGACTTCCTTCATTCACTTTTAATTGCAATTTAGGAGATTTATTTCCAATCTGTTCTGGTGCCATGCAGGCCTGCAGGTTACATAAATATATGATGAGCCATTATAAATGTTGATTTTCCACGGAGCTAATAAGTGGACTCTGGACACGTGTAACCTGCTCGCCGCTGGCCATCCATTAGTTTGGACCGTCTTAGCAGCTTGGTGTAAATTGAGGCTGCTAATGGGTTTATTAAGGTTATTGTGCGCATTGACGCACGACGTCACGCCATCCTGCGCTGCACCCGGAGCTTCTCAGTTTCTCATCAGAGAGGAGGACAGTCCGGATCAAACGGAGGTACTTTGTCTTCCCACCTGCTAAACGGATCTTTTTTTCCACCCCTCCTTCCCAGCTTTTGGAATGTACGCGCTTCTTTCCATTTCTCCATTTCGAGCCGTGTGCGACGGACAATTAAAGTTGAATCCATCCCTTCATTAAGTTGATCAGATTGATTGGGCTGATTTCCATTGACTCTGTTCCGAGTTAAGTTTTCTGTCCTTAAATCTAAAGATCGTGTCGGATCAAAGAGGAGTCGATGCGAGCGCGGTGAAGTGGAAATGCTCCATCGGCGCGCTTCTTTGCGTCTTTCTTGCTTTTTGAAGCGTCCGAAAGTCCGGCAGGTTCGCGCAGCGTGGTTTTAGCTGCCGGACTCGAGTGGAAGAGTTGGGATTCTCACTGTTGGATCTACAGAATGCATCTTCTTTTGAGCCCATGCGATGTGCAACCCGAGGGAAAGTGGATCTGTCTGACAAATTCTCTTGAGATTTTATTCTAATCCCCTGAATCACCTCTTTAACCCGTACAATCGAAATCTCCTTTAGCGCAATGATTTTACCAACTTGTGTCATTATATTGTCCTTTCTGGGTAAGTGACGCATTCTTTTTTTTTTTTTTTTAAATTTTATATTTTTTATATTTTAAAATGTACACACACTTACATTTAATCTAACAGAGAACGCGATGGAAACGGATAACAAACCGCGTTCCTCGCCAAAACCCCAAACAGATGTTAATTTGTCAGATTGCCGAGGCATGATAGCTCTCTCAGGAAACATTCACGGTTCATAAAGTTTGTTTAACGCTCAAGGCACAGTTGTTTATCATTTGACACGAGTGTTCTCCGATTAAACGGTGTTAATTGGCTCAGTTGTGCGTAAAACGGTGTCCAGAGACGAGTTACCAACCATTCACCTCTTGTGACTCCCAGATTCAGTGTTCACCTTGAAGGGGGACAGTGGCTCAGCCTCCCGGCCCGTTCAGCTGGACTGCGTAAAGGCCAGTGAGCAATGTCTGAAGGAGTACTCCTGCAGCACCAAGTACCGGACGATGAGGCAGTGTGTGGCGGGGAGGGAGAGCAACTTCAGCGCGGTCACCGGTCCCGAGGCGCAGGGCGAGTGCCGCAGCGCCATAGAAGCCATGAAGCAGAGCCCCCTGTACAACTGCAGGTGTAGGAGAGGCATGAAGAAGGAGAAGAACTGCCTTCGCATCTTTTGGAGCATATTTCAGAGTTTACAGGGTACGCTCTAATTCTAAAGGATTATTTTGTGTGTTTAAGGTGAAGAAAGCTACAAGTTACAGGTCTGGATTTAAGAGTTTAGGAGCAGAAATATCAGATAAATGCGTTAAAAAAGTGAATTAGCTGTAGATATTACGCAGACAGGGAGTCCTGTTATTGCTCTATAATAGTTAATAATAACTACAGATGCATTAAGCAGTATTTTTAGTGTTGCAGCTGCTGAAGATGGATCAACTTTGCATCTGAAATGCAGTGAAATGTCAGTCTAAAGGGGCATAAAATGCAAATTATACCACTAACTCCTGAACTTGAGATCATCCTCCACCTACTATAGATTTTGGTCATGTAGCCGCCTACAGGTTACATGTTCTTGGAGTAAATGCACCGTAATCCCACTGATGCAACACGACTGACACATATGCCTGAGAACATGCTGCATATTTGTTCCCCAAACGTAAATGAAAGTGCATTCCAACACAAGCGTCCTGCACTAAATCCTAGTTTCACGATCGCTGTGACATCCAGCATCTGTCTTAAAAAAAAAACTGTGAGAGCTGTTGACTCTGTGTTTTTATTTTGGAGGTAATGTGTTGTACCGACACACGTTTATTATGTTGACAACCCCTTTTTAGCGCGTGGGCGAGACTCAGTCACTTCTGTTGTTTCTGATTCCACAAATTGACCAGTCAGTCATGATGGAGGATTTAGTGCAGGACTGCGTCATTAGATTGCATTGGTTTTCACTAGTGTACCTAATGAAGTGGCATGTGAGAGTACACTTGAAACAAAAAAAGCAGTGCGAGTAATTAACAGGACTCTTAAAGGATATAAACTTTTATTTCCAGCACATGTTATGAGCACTGTCTTTTCTCTCACACAGGTAACGATCTGCTGGAATACTCTCCTTATGAACCAGTGAACAGCCGGCTGTCAGACATCTTCCGCCTGGCTCCCATTATAGCCGGTAAGAGGCTGCTCTTTACGCTCCTAATGTTCAAGTTTGGACGTCGCGTTAGGTCGCCGTACACGCAGCTATTAATTGTGGCTTTAAACGCAGCTTAAGTCGCCACGTCGCTGCTGCTGCTGCTGCTGCTGCTGCGGCGGCGGATCTGTGACTATTTGACAGCCACTCTTTTCTATTGCTGTCTAGTTTCAGGCTGCAGCTTTCAACGCCCATTATCCATCACAAAAGCTTTTATCTGCCTCTGTGACCCACCGTACACAAAGCAGAGTCATTTAGTATATTTCAGCCCTCGAAGCGATGACGAGAGGTCTGCATGTTTTGTTTTTTTCTGTGTGTGTGTTATTTCCCCCCCCACTGTCGCCGTCCTAATGCTGGAAGTAGTATTTATGTGCTAGTTTTGAATTAATCATCCTTTTAGAGTGGAGTCTGTTGTGTGTCTGGGCTCGAGCGTCCTGTCCTGCTAGGGCTGCATGCCTGGACTCCAAATAAATAAATAAAACTGAAAACAGGAAGGATTTGCTGTTGTACATCTAAATGCCATATGTGTCCTCAAAATGTCACGGCAGTGCAGGTGGACCTGGGATTGTACACCTAGTCAGGCCCATATTTAGATGTGCTCAGATCACACACGCACATTCACAGAGGAGCAATTAACCATCTGTCTGCATTCAATGGCCCGGATAGAACAAGAGCCGTGTGTGTGTGTGACAAGTGCAACTCTCTGGCACGCCTCGGTTTTGGGCTTTCTGGCTGGAGGAGGGCGTTTACTCCACTGGCCCGCCACTATTTCAGTGAAAAGAAAAAAAAAAAAAGATTGTCATTAGATTCTCCCTCTCTCTCTCTCTCTTTCTCTCTCGCTGCGATTGAATCCACTTAGCGTATCAACGGTGGCTCGGCTCCACGTACGATGACATAATGGTTTCAAACAAAGAGTAAAGGAAAAGACATTACTGGAATCCATATTTGTCTCGTTTAAAGCAACAAAAGACTTTCAAATGACAGGACTACTAGTAAAACAAAATGAAGGACGTATCTAACGTGGCGTAGACAAGACAGAAGACGCCCTAGAAATCTGATTCATCACTAATGTGCTCTTCTAGTAAAGGCAGCGACTTAGCACCTAGTAATGATGAGCCATCCTGTCAGGTCTCTATATTCTATTCTTCTTATTATTAATATTATTAATCCAGGTAATATCCATTAACCGGGAATGTGGAGATGGAACTGGAGAAGCTATTTTAATGTATAGGAGCCTGTAAACAGCATCAGGGGCTTCTAAGAGCGAGAGAGAGAGAGGGGGAGAAAAAAAAAAGAAGTAAAATCACTTAATGGGTTAGATATCAGGAATCCATTTGCCATAAGTGACCTCATTCCTGTCAGCAAGTAAGCCAGGCCTCGGGCGATTCACAGCGAGCCGGGGTAGGATGATCCATACTGTATCCCACGGGTCTACTGTCAAAACACAACGCGGATTATTCTGAACGTCTAAAAAACACAATGCCTCCTGTGCAGTGGTTACACTCATTTGTTCTTAAGGCTGCACTAAAAGTGAAATGTAAAGAAGATGCAGACCTTTTAACACACAGTACCTGCCGTTTCAGGCTCTGAAGTATCTGGACAGATATAAATGAACAAGGAGACGTCAATGGCTGCCTCAGTAGCTGAAGCTGTATCTTTGTTGGTGAGGTTCTCCTAGATCTTCACTTCTGTTGTGATGCCTTTCAGCCTTTAGTTACGTCAAGAATATTCCTCCTCTCCACCACAGAGAGATCTTTGGTTGGTTTGGTCGCCAATAACTGGCATTAGGTCGAGCTGCAGCAATTAGTCAATGAATAGATTAACTGATCGGCATCAGTGGATAAATCAACTTTCAAACTGTCATTTTCTGGTCGTGAAGTCTTCTGTTGATCATTAAAATTGATGAGAAACGTACATGGAGACCTGAAGAACATCTAGACTTTTCTTGCACTATAAATGAATGCCAGTGACAATAACAACATGGACCCCTCCTAGAAGACAGGTGAGGAGCCCAGTGGGTCAAGTGCGTGGAAATACTTCACTAAAGACAAAGCCCATTCTACCGTGACATGTCAGTCCTGAGATACAACTAAAATACTACTGCAATGCATCTGAAAAGGCTAATGCTAATGCTAGCAGAGGAACGGTCCAATCCCTCTGGACAGCAGTCAGTTAACAACTTCACCAAACGTCCTGTAGTAACAGAGAGAAGGAGGCTGAACATCAACTATTTGATAAAGTTATTAGACCTTTAGCTGCAGTACACGGAGAAGCCTTTGGATATATATACTGCATTTTTTTTATCTCAGCTACATTGTATTGTCCTACAACACGCTGTGAAGTACTATTAAATGCTCTTGATGGTGCAGATGTATAGGCTAAACATATCTGCAGCTGACAGTATTGATAAGCTCATGTCTTTACGTTCAGTTCTGTTGTGTTCTTCTATTAGTTGACATTGTTCCTGTGGTTGTTTTTTGTCCTTGATGTCGTGAATGCACCATGCGAGATACTGCAGAGCGAGAGCTGTATATTAGAAGTGTCAGGCCGACGGTGTTTACAGTGTTGAAGTGGTTTACGGCCTTAGCTTCTTTTTACAAAATGTATTCAGGTCAAGAACATAGATTTCATTGTTGCAAAGCATCACTTTCTAATTTCTAGTAGTCGTTCACCGTTTTTTCACGAATGTACCCAACGGATCATTGCAAACCAGCCTTACTGTTGCATGGTCACCTCTTAACTCCTCCAAACAGACAACTCCACCTCCAATCAATGTTTAAACTCTAAATCAACAGTTTCCTTAACCAATAGCTGGCCAAGTTAACAATCAAGACACAGTTGCTTAAAATGAGCTGCAGGTGTACCGCTTCAACGGTAAAAAACCTCAATATAAACCTAGATTAACCCAATGCCCTTGTTGGATAGATCTTAACACGTTTAGATATACATATGCTAACATTGGTAGCTGAATCCAGTTATTAGGCATCCCATGGGTCAACTGTTAAAACATAATTCTGATTATTGTGTAGGTCTTAAAAACAATGCCTCCTGTACAGTCCTTGTTGGACAGTTACACTTATTTGGTCATCAGGTTGTACTAGTGCAAAAATGTACTGTAACGTAAACAAATCAAGAAGACAGGAAGAACTGCAGAGACCTTTTTAACAAACAATACCAGCCATCTAGGCCTCTGAACTAACTGGACAGATATAAATGAACAAACATCAATAAATAAATGAATCCAGCTGCTGTTGATATAAGAGCCGACACACTAACATCGTTATCCGCGGATAAAACAGACACAACAAAGGCAACACAATTATATTACACTACTAGCAGGAGTATTCTCCATTTATGACATCTGCAAAGAGCTTCGCTCAAGACGTATTGATAACATTATTAATTCAAAGTGAAAGCCCACTAACTACCGGAACGAGGCCTCCAGGAACAGATGAAATTAAATGCTCTGTCATTTATAAAAATCAATGAGCAACGATCAATCAGTTAAAGTGGCTTTCAGAGACGTAACGCAACGCTGTTGTGCCGACTGAGGGAACGATGGGATTACAAGACGGCCCTCAACGCAACACATTCATGCCTTGGAAAAGTCTACCGGGGCACAAGTAAATAATGCTCAACATCACAGAGTTAATACCAGGGTTGATGGGCTGAGTCAAGATGGATTTTCTACAGATGAAAGACTGTTGCAGGTTGGTGGTTAGCAATGATGCCTCACAGCAAGAAGGTTCTCCATCCAAAGACATGCTCGTTAGGTTCATTGGTGGTTCTCAATTGGACGTAGGTGTGAATGCGTCCAGGATGTACTCCACCTCTCGCCCAGTGACGGCTGGGATAGGCTCCAGCCCTCCTCTCACAAGCCTCCAGAGGTCCACGAAGTACAGAAAATAAATTAATCTAGAGCAGTGTTAAGGCCCTTTAAGTAAAGACACATCTCTATGCACACCTCTTGCACTCAATTCCATCTCCTCATGTTCGTCAGATGCTACTGTACAGAAACTGTAAGTTGGCGTGAAATCTTTCAAAGTGACACATTTAAGAAGTTTTCAAAAAGAACCCCTTGAGCCAGATGTTCAATTTAATATAAAAGCAGTCATTCTCTCAAAAAGAAAATCTCACTAGCACTGGTGGTATCTTCTTCCCCCTCTCCTCTCAGTCCATCCTCATATTTCATCAGCACTCTCCCCCCACGATAGTCGGTGAACAAGAGATGAAGCCTCGCCGTGATGACTTTCAATTGCAGGGATCTCAAAAATAATTCAGTGGGTCCAGTTCCCCCCCGAAGCAACAGATTAATCGTCAGCAGTGTCTGTCCACTGCCACTGGCTCAGTTGGCTCCAGTTGAACGTCAGCGTAGCTATCAGTAGAAGAAACCCTTTGAATCTGCTGATCCTTCTTCTACGAGATGGCTTTTAGGCGTATTGGCAAATCATCGGAAGGCCTCGCCTTTCGTATGCTTCTCTTTTGTTTTTCTTCTGCAGAAAAAACGCAGAATAACACAATTTATTCCAGCCGAATTAAGCAGTGGGGCATGAGTTTGAGATTCACTTATGTGCTGTGTAAGAGAATTTAGGCGTTTGGCGTCGTGGAGTAAACCAAAGTATGTTAAAGATTAAGTATACCTCGTTCAGAATGTGGAAGAGGTTTGTTTTATACAACGTTAAGACGATGGAGCTGAACGCTGCAGTAAAGCTTTGTACACAGTGCAACATGTCTACTAACTGTACAATAATATGGATTCAAAGATGTTAGATGACCTCCTCCACTCATATAGTAATGAAGAGATGATGCATTATCCTGGATTAGATTAGATTAAGACAGCATGTGGTATGAGAACATACCAGAAGTCCACAAAGGTGCAACGTTTAACAAATAAAGAGTAAACTGAGTAGTATGCACAGATCAGCCGCAACATTATGACCACCGACAGGAGATGTGAATGGCATTGACCCATTGAGACATGATGGGTTCATAGTGTTCCTTTAATTTTTCCAGAGCAGTGTAGGGGCCAGTCTTTAGCTACATCATTAACCAAAGCATTTGAACAGAAACAATTCCAGCCTTAATTTGTTAGTTTAAAGTCATATTATGGCTTAAAAACATCTCATCTGCTTTGCGGAGAACTGGCCAAAAGCTACCAAGAGATGAGCTAATTCATGCACAGGGAAAACATCCGATGACGTGAACCATGTCAAGTACATCACAGAGGAAATACTCTCTCCATAAGCTACACAAACATGCTCATGGAGTCATTTGCATAGTGACTAACATACCTCCAGCGTCCCCTGCCCTGCCGCTCTGACACATATGGATGTTATTTGAAGTCGAAGGCTGAGTAAAACGGCTCGAAACGCGGACATCCTTCATCGAGATGAGCGTACCTCATGGCTGAGCTATGACATGCTGTGTGCAGGGAGCCAAGTGTATATGCATCTGTTAAGTGATGCAGGCGATGGCTCATCATGGCCGTGAGATAAGAAAATGAAGCGCTGTAGGCAGAAGGGATAACTTTTTCAGACATGTAGTTATTTTATGTGAGCTAACCACACCCTGGCACACAAACACAGTACTACTGCATTCATTACTGCTGTAGGGGGAAAAAAAACTCATGTACAGTAAATGCAACTCAGACACATCTCCATGCATTCATAGTAACATACATATTAGGAAATTTGTGAAATATCTCAGATAGAACTGCAGTGATTAGATGAATCAATCAGCAGAAAATTAGCGCGTATAATAGTGAATGATACAAATCAGTGTTTCCCCATGTGATGTTAAAGGAGAACTACTGTGTTTTACAACCTGGACCTTATTTCTGGGATAAAATATGGTTGTTTACTCACCCATATAACTTTTGTGCAATTTGTATTCCTTCGGGAGATATTTATATCGGCGTACCTCCCTGTAGTGGGAGTGAATGGGGCACTGAAACATAGCCTCTAAATAATGCATTATCTGTCGTGAAACTCATTAATTTCACCAATATTTTGTTATCGAATGAAGGTCAAAAGACATCATCCGTGGTCTATAGGTCAATCTACAGACCCTGGATGATGATAACAGGTAACTCCGGATTCACAGGGAATAGCACTAGCGTATCATAATGAAATATTGAAGAAATGAACGAGTTTTGTGGCAGATAATGTGTTATTTAGAGGCTGCGTTTCGGTGCCCCATTCACTCCCACTATATGGATATACGCAGATCTAAATATTCTGAATGAATACAAATTACACAAAATTTATATGGGTGAGTAAACAACTGTATTTTATGCCAGAAATAATGTCCAGGTTGTAAGAAAACGGCAGTTCCACTTTAATACTGTGGTGGGTTGCTATACGTCTCATAGCTAACGGAAATATTTGTGTAATGTGAAGCTATTTGTGTTGTTTCTGTGAAGGTTCTCAGTCATCCAGGTCATGGTAATCCAAAAAAGTTTCAAAAAAGGCAACTGGACTTGTAGATTTATTTATTTATTTTATTTTATTTTTTGAGTGGTGAAACGTCTTCTCCAAATCTACAAGTCCAGTTGCCTTTTTTGAAACTTTTTGGGAAAATAAGATGTTATCGCCACTGTTTAAAATCTGATGTTTGTGCTCTTGATTATTTAGTCAATGGAGATTTACAGTTTTTTAATGAGAGTTGGTTAAAACCCGGAGGAAACGACTTCAGACGTAACCCGAGCTAGCTTAATTTCATAAAAGCTAGCTAGCCAAGTTAGACTGAAAGTCAAGTGCATTCGTCGATACTTTAATCTTTCATACATTTGTCCAGCATTATGTTTAGTTTTCCGGTATGTGAACCGCACAGGCTGCTAAATGCAATATCCATGTTATTGTGGTAATTTAAAAACTGAAATAAAAATGCATCTGATTCTGCATGCAGTGCATATGCAAAAGTATAAAACTAGAACAAAAAAACACAAATAAATATAAAGTGCTGTATACTAGGGTTATTCTCATATATTTTAATTGGAAAAACTGAATATTGCCTCTTTGGAATGAGCGTCAAAGTACACTTGGCCATCTCCATGTCTGACTCACAGCCATCAGTGCTCATTACTTCCTGCAGGGACATTCTGCCATGTGTCAAGTCAAACTTCCTCTCCCACATTCTAATTCTAAGTCTAATTAATCAAATGTGAGGGAGGAGTCATTATATCATAACTCTTTAAACCACCAACAAGCTGAAACTTGACAGAAAACTTGTTTTTGTCTGTAAATTGATCAACTTCAAATGCAAACGCGACCACATGAGCAACCATCTACGGCAGCCGTCGCCAATTACTATAATCACATCACCACCATTACTGGTCTGTCTGTGGGGACCTCCACACGCAGCGAGCTCAACTGCTGTTCTTTAAATCAATAAGGGATGAATGACTGACTAGAGGATTAAATGCAGGGATGGAATAGGTGCAGGAGGAATTAAGAAAGGTTTAGTTAATTACTCTGCGCATTTAATGAATGGTTCTCGGGTCCGGTCGTAAATATGAAGACACTTATGTGGATTTAGCGACGCTGGCAGGAAGCCCGATGGGAGACGGGGGGGGGGCAGGTTTGACCACAGCTTTCTTTCCATTTGAGTTAATGACAAGAGGGCACTAAATAGGTTTAAAACGATTAAGTAAACCACTGAAACACTGTGAAGGGCGATGATTTAAACCACGAACTCAAAGTTCTTGGCTGTGGACTTTGAGACAGTGACTTACAGTACATATAACTTAAAAGGACAACATATTCAAGGTATCTGTTGCCTAAATTAACTTGACTTATCATTCAGCTCCAATACTTTTAACATTACTGAATATAATAGAAAAATATAGGCTATTATATCCATACTTTAAGATTGATAAAACAACAATGCGATTGTTAAAATACTAAACAGCATTGTAGCTTCCAGATCTGCAGGCTCAGTTTGAGAATCACACCATTACTCCATATTTAAATAATCTGCATCCCTTGGACATTTCATACAAAAGATAAAAAGGGAAAGTCCATGTTCAGCGCACACTATTAATGTTCTTGGGTTATATTCAAAGGAGCAGCTTGAGCAGAACATTGTTATCCAGAACTACTACAATGAAATTACAGAGGAGGGAGTTTTCAGTCCCAGCTCAGCTATTACTGAACCGGCCGCCCATGTGTAACTCCACGTGTGCTGCAAATAAAGATGATGGATACACCGGAGAAAAGTGAACATATGCTGAAGAAAAACGCCTCCAGAGGAGCTTTATGAAGACTTGATGTATTTGCACACGTCATGCAAACTGTATGGTAGCTCATATTTGGAAAATATTTTCTAAAACACTATTCATGATGGATTTAAGAATTAGACTACTAGTGTTTTGGTGAATAATAGGAATGAAACTACACACAGATTCATGGTTTAGGTTATGGTTGCAGGGAATCTCTGCAGAAATGCATACATTTATATTGTGATTATTTCCACAAAGGCACCATTTTGAAACTTTAACCTGTAAACCCAAGAATATGACATTAAAATCTAAATATTAATCAACCTAACCATTAAAAGTTCAATGAAAACCTGGTTCCCTATGCACCAGTATCCAGCAAAAAACAATAATAAAAAGTTCTGTTAGTACAGAAAACATGTAAACGTGAAAAAAAACAAATGGCTTTATGTCTTCTTCATAATAGATAGCACTGTAGAGAAGAAGTCGGACTCATTTTTGTTCAGGGGGCCGCATACAGCCCAGTTTGATGTCAAGGGGGCCGGACCAGAACCGTAACATAAAATAATAACCTAGAAGTAACGACGACTCCAGATTTCCTCCAGATTTATTTTAGTGCAAAGATCATCAAGTAAATTCAGAGAATGTTTACATTTAAAAAAAACTATCCTCTAAAAAAAAAACACATTGCTGTCTGCCGTTTAGTCCTGGGTCTCAGGGTTGTGTTCCGTCCACGTCGGTCCGCTATGGGACGACATTTTTGGCCTGCAGGCCATATGTTTGAGTTGAGACATTTCAGAAACTGAACATTTAAGCAGGTGCATGCAAGGGAGTTTAGGTTCTCATATTCTTACCCTCACGACCCCCTGACAGATTTTCCTTTGTATCAACCCGTCAGAGGTCAGAGGGTCAGATTCTTGTGTCTTCTACACCGGTGGCCTCGCTGAAGGGGAGCAACCTAAGAAGGCAGCGTTGGATTAGTGTTTACTTAGCAGAGGGTCTTTATACGGGACGGGAGGTTATGGCTAGTTCTACCATGTGTCACACAGATCAGTTATTTTTTTCTTCCTTTCTTGTTTAACCATGAATTTTACAAGTGATCTTCGTTCCTCTATCAACATCATTTCAGACATCAGTGAAGTGATATGAACCAGAGTAGTAGTAAGGTGGTAACTTGGCCAGTCTAAAGCCCTATTCACATGGGACTAGTTTTACCTGGAGTCTTTCGGTTATTTGAATTTAATCCAGTGTGAATTAGCATCTCTGTGATTTGGGGGGTTGGTTTTTACATCAAGATTTGTGTTTGATTTGCAGCTTTTTACTTTTTCCCCTTGTGTCCCTTAAGAATTATGAAGCATGTGCTGTAAACCAAAGTTTGGACAGACGTTTGGGTGCAAAGTCGAAATGTTGCTGAGGCAATTCAACCATTTAGACGTATGGAATCGTTAAATCAAGAATTAATGTGTTCATCTGTAAAGGTGGGGCTGATTTCGTCACAACCAGGTCATTCGTAGTTTCTTCCCCAGGATCTACAGCCTCATCACCTTGTGTTTTATTTTGAGAAATATATTTTTTCATAGCCATTAGAATTTACAAAGTAACTAAAGCCATTAAAAAGTGTAAACTGTCCTTTGACATGTCGTGGCGTGAAGTAGAAAGTAGCAGAGCCATAACTATGGATAGTAAATTAGAGTGAAACACAGACGTAGGGGGGTCATCTCTGAACCACAGGACGTCCTCAGGTAAAACTAATCACGTGCAAATAGGGCTTAATCCTTATTCTTTTTCACAGGAGCACGTCCCACCACATTCATCACGTTTCAGAAAAGCGTGCTCTTAACACAACTTAGTTAAGCATTTTCTCTCGGGGCTACAGTAATTGAGGTAAAACTGTCACACCCATGGCCCGAAAAGCTACAAACAGCCACTAAAGGATCACAGCCCACATCTCCAGGCACTTGTCAGATGTAAGTAATGGATTTTGTAATATGTGATTAACCCAAGGTTCAAGAATGTATTCAGATCTAATCACGGCTCATTCTGTGGTGCATGAAAGAGTGCAGCGAGCTTCAATTCCACCTCAAAAGGCAAAATTACAGGAGGCATTCTTCCATGTCGAGGCTGAGGATACAGTTTGTGTTGCCGCGCAGAAGTCAGTGGAGCAGGAAGGACTTTAACGACAACAAATGAGAAGTGAGAGGCATTATGATGGCCGTGGAGAGCGTTTGCTGTGATGGAATGAAAGGCGCGCTGGGACGGAAGCGAAGATGAGTGACTCGGTGTCCCCTAACTGGAGCCAAGGAACATGCACCGCGTTTGAGTTGGTATTTCCAAGGTGTGCAATTCTAGATTTTATGAGGACAGTAAACAAAATGACTCATCATGTCAGAGATTAGACACAAAAAGAGCAGCAGTTACACACAGAAAATACTAATAAGAGCAGCTTTTACAAATGCTCTTAAAATTAAGGTATTAAGCTTTTAACCTATTTCTGCTTTAGTCATAAAAAGGCAGACCTGCTGAGGTTTGAAAGCAAATAACCAGATGTACTCTGTGGTGGTTTAGCCACAGAATTTGCAGCTCAAATGCAACAAAGCCGCTGCAACGAACGAAGCAACTGGAGCGCCAAAATTGGTGAAACAATTCATGTAAGATTTCTACATGTAAACAACTGTTGTTATAGGCAGGATTTATTTCAGTTTGACTCAGGGCTTCAGTGTAGATGCTCTTCTTGCAGTTGCAAACAATTCTATGGCTATTACAGCTTCAACTCTTCTGGGAAGGCTTTGCGTAAGGTTTAGGAGCCTGTTCATGGGAATTTTTAACCATTCTTCCAGAAGCACATTAGTGAGGTCAGACACTGATGGTGGACGAGAAGGTCTGGTTCTCAGTCTTCATCCTAAAGGTGTTCTATCAGGTTGAGGTGCAGGCTAGTCAAGTTCTTCCTCACCAAACTCCCTCATCCATGTCTTTATGGACCTTGGTTTGTGCGCTGGTGCTCAGTCATGTTGGAACATTGAGGCTCCATCTCCAAACTGTTCCCACAATGTTGGGAGCATGAAATCATCCAGAATCTCTTGGTCTGCTGAAGCATTCAGAGTTTCTTTCACTGGAACTAAGGGGGCCAAGTCCAGCTCCTGAAGAACAACCCCACACCAAACTTCACATTTGGCACAATAAAGTCAGACAAGTACCGTTCTCCTGGCAACCACCAAACCCAGATTGGTCCATCAGATTGCCAGATGGAGAAGCATGATTCATCCATCTAGAGAACATGTCTCCACTGCTCTAGAGACCTCTGGTGACGTGCTTTACCCCACTGCACCCGACGCTTTGCATTGGTGATGTACAGCTTGGATGCAGCTGCTCAGCCATGGAAACCCATTCCATGAAGCTCTCTACGCAATGTTCTTGAGCTAATCTGAAGGCCACATGAAGTTTGGACGTCTGTAGCAACTGATTATAATACCGACAGATCACCGAGTTGACTGTGGAACATTTAGTAACGAGGAAATTCCACGACTGGACTTGTTGCACAGGTGGCATCCTATCACAGTACCACACTGGAATCACTGAGCTCCTGAGGGCGACCCATTCTTTCACAAATGTTTGTAGAAGCAGTCTGCATGTCTAGGTGCTGGATTTTATACACCTGTGGACGTGGAAGGGATTGGAACACCTGAATCAAGTTATTTAGATGAGTGAGTGAATACGTTTGGCAATATAGTGTATAATGTAGTGATTTTAAAAGATTTTGGGTCTGTTCTGGCTTTGACTCTGGGATAAATTCACGTAATTTAGACTTTATATTAACTTCCACTGCACCTTCTTTGGATGGAAATTAAGATTTTTAAAGGCAGATCCATGAAGAAATCGTTTTAAAACAGATGCATTATAATGAAAACGAGCTGGAGGTACATGCAGAGTGAATACATGGGGAAAATAATGACGCAAATGAGGTTTGTCAGTGAAATATTCCTTTATGTAGTCACAATTAATGACGGCATCCCTCCTTCCTCTTAGCTGATGAGAAAGTAATAATTCTTTAATAATATTCTGTGCGTCTCTGCCTTTGTCTTAGTTGAGCCTGCGTCCACAAAGGAGAACAACTGCCTGAACGCTGCCAAGGCCTGTAACCTGAATGACACGTGTAAGAAATATCGCTCGGCTTACATCAACCCCTGCACTAGCAGGGTGTCCGCTTCGGAGGTCTGCAACAAGCGCAAATGCCACAAGGCTCTGAGACAGTTCTTTGACAAGGTAATTAAGCATGTTCGTTTCAGAGAGCTGTTTCTTTCATTGACAGTCAAGCCAAAATGCACACCAGGTGTCAAGTGTCTATTCATAGTGAGCGGCAGCCATATTTTGTCACTATATTTCCACAAGCTGATCATAAACCTTGTAAGTTAATACTCATACAGGTATAAGCTGTGCTGGAAGATAAAAAAAAAAAAAGCTTTTCAGTTGGCATAAAAAGATATGTTTTGCAGACACCGAGAGACATCTGGGACGGATTCAACAATTCTGTCTCCATAAGCCAAAGCAGCACCTGCATCAACATGTGTTGTTTCCTTTCCAAAAATCCAAGGTTCCCACTAAATACAGCTATGGGATGCTGTTTTGCTCGTGTCCGGCGGGGGATCAGACGGCATGTGCAGAACGCAGGCGACAAACCATCGTGCCAGTCTGCTCCTACGAGGACAAGGACAAAGCCAACTGCCTGTCTCTTCAGAACTCATGCAAGACCAACTACATCTGCAGGTAAGACGACGCACAAGGGTCCTTTAATCTTTGTTCATGTGCAATGTTCTTTTTTCGGTTATTGTTTTTGCCGCCATAGGAAAATAACTTTATAGCCAAGGTGTTCCTTACATAATTTGCTTCTTATTTTTATGTATTAATAATAAACTTATAGGGGAACTACTGTTTTTTACAACTTGGACCTTATTTCTGGCAAAAGTACTCACACTCTGTACTTAAGTAGTAAATATGTATGGATACTCGTGTAAAACCATACTCTAGTAAAAGTAGAAGTACTGATTCAACTCCTTTACTCAAGTAAAAGTAAGAAAGTACAGGTTCTTAAACGGACTTAAGTAAAAATTTCTCCATAAATGAAACAATTCATCTGTTGATAATTTTTCAAAATGAAAAATTTCTCGCAAAATAATCTAGACTTAATTGACTAGATGTTTTTAAACTGCTAGCTAGTGTTAGCTATAAACTATCAAAACGTTGTGTTCCCATAGCATTGCTAATGTTGTAAACTAGCTTCCAACAAATCCTCAAAAAGCTAATGATAGCAACAGAAACCACACCATACCTCAATTTGTTTTATTCACATTAGACCAGTAGTTCTCAAATATTTAAGATATTTAGATCTGCATATATCCATATAGTGGGAGTGAATGGGGCACCGAAAAAATAACGCATTTTGTGCCGCGAAACCAATATTCTGTTATCGTACGCTAGTGCCGTTCCCCATTGAGTCCAGAGTTACCTGTTATCATCATCCAGGTGTAGGTCAATCTACAGACCCTGGATGATGTCTTCTGATCTTGATGATGTCATCTGTGAGCGCCACACACACTCACAACAGTCAGCTTGTTTACCTGTAATTTGCTACTGCTAGGTTTTTTTGCAACATGGCTGAATATTTTTCCCATTCTGAGGTCGCGGACGAACCATAGTAAATAAAAAATATTGGTGAAATGAACGAGTTTCGGTGCCCCATTCACTCCCACTATATGGATATACGCAGATCTAAATATCTCTCGAATGACTACAAATGACACAAAAAGTTATATGGCTGCGTATTTTATGACAGAAATAAGGTCCAGGTTGTAAAAATGAACAGTAGTTTTCCCCTTTAACACTTGACTGTTCCAGTACAAAGTAAAGTAGGTATGTTCTATTAAATTACTGTAAACTGTGCAGGTTGTAAACCATTTTCAATGAAGTAAGACACTTCTTTGCTTCATGAATCTATTTCTACAAAAAAGGACTGCACTGATTTATTATCTGTACATTGGCCGATACTCACTTTATTTATCAGCTAATAAGATAACATTCATCGATGGCGACGGCCAGTGCTCGCCTTATATGTTGGCTCAGTTTTTTTGTCGCCGTCTGGCACCGACACCCATATTTTGTTTCATATTTATTCATTATCAGTATTTTATATTGTCATTTTAGATGCGCTATAAAAGTTCTCATGTGCAGCAGCATATAACAATCTTTGCCATGTGGAAGAAGGTTTGATAAATCTGTATTTACTTCACAAACATCTAGTGAAACCCTTACATTAGTGTGTGTATACTGGCATTAAATCACTCAACCTCCCCCCTAATGTGACAAAGCACCAAGCCTGGTATAAACCTGTCACTTGTGTCTCTCTTGTTGATAGGTCAAGGCTGGCAGACTTCATCAGCAACTGTCAGCCAGAAGCTCACTCCATATCTGGCTGTCTCAGAGAGAACTACGCCGACTGTCTGCTGTCTTACTCTGGTCTTATTGGTGAGTAACTTTGAACCTAAAGCTGGACCGCCGATGGTAATTGCTGTCCGTTCCCAAAACAATCTATTCAGAACTTGAAGCAAGAGCATAATGAAGAAACTAATACTAATTAATTCCGGCTTTCCAAATAGAACGACGGTTTATGAGCTATTTCCATTCTTTATTTATTTTATTTCCCATTTATTAGCAGCTGGAAGCTTTTGTCAGCTCGGTTAGAATTGATGTAAACAATTTTAATCAAGTTTTTTTTTTTTTTTGCTGAATTAAAAGCAAATACAAACCCATTAAAAGTGTGGAGAGATGAGTTTGAAACAGCTGCACAGGAAACAAGAGGCTTTTACTCTGCACAGATGATTTACCACAACCTACTGTAAATCACATGATTATGGATTAGCAGACGCCGCATACGTACGGCTGCATTTGCTATTTGCTTTTATCAAGCAACGTTTAATGGAAGCAAGTAATTTAATTTACAGAACAGAACAACATGAAGCGTGCATGCTAACCTAGAGGCTGCTTAACGGCTGTTAATCAGGCGGCTTCGCCCCTCTCACATTCACCAGACCAGAGATTAAAAAGGTACCAGAGGGTACGTGTCACTGCCGTTCATCCACCGTGCCGCTGTGAAGAAGTACTTCTCGTTTCCGTCTTTCATCCATCAGCAGGTTTCATTATGGACCAACGGAAAAACGGCGTCCCGCTGAGTTTTCGTAATGAGATTTGAACGCGGGGCAACAGTGACCAATTGCAAACTCAACGGGCAGATATTTTAATCTACACCATTCATAACACGCGTCACACCACTTACGCCCTCTAATGGGGGCCCCCCCTTTTTTTTGTTTAACCACTCATATCTTTCTCTACAGATGGAAATTTGTACTTGCAGAGCTAATAACTAAGAGAAACCCGTCACGGCGTACACAAGGACGACCACATTATTCAGGCAATATCCAAATTGTTGAGTTGCTGCAAACACAACTCTCTCCAGAACTACAGCGGTGACCTTTCATGACATGGGCGCTTGTCTGAATAGAACAGACCAGGACACGTAATTAGGGGATACTGCACAAGTCAGTGGGAATTATAATCATGATGCGGCAGGTTGTCAGTGTCAAGTGTCAGTGTCGGGGGGTAGAGTGGATGGGTTGCGTCTGGTGAAGCCCCGTTAAAAGGTTGAAGAAGCTTTTGTAAAACAGAATGACAGTAATGCTCCATAGCTCTCTAATGAGTAGCGCGGGGTAAAGGCTGCCTATAATGTGGAATGAGCTCATCTTCACTGGCTGACCTGAACATTTCAATTTCAGCGTGCAAATAAGAAAAAAAGCACGACAACTAAAAGGTGTCCTGTTAGAGCGGTTCAGCTACGATAATGGGACTAACGACGCTCTTTTTACGCTGCAGGTACGGTGATGACACCCAATTACGTGCGATCTTTTGGTATTAGCCTGTCGCCCTGGTGCGACTGCAGCAGCAGCGGGAACAGCAAGACGGACTGCGAGAAGTTTGCAGAGTATTTCACCAACAACCGATGCCTGCGTGAGTTCACATCTGCAGAAGCACAAGTTCCCTCCGACTTTGCATAACTCTTCTCCGCGTGACATGATTTTACTGACGCATGAGCAACAATCTCTTGAATATTTTTTTTTCAGTTATGCCAGTGTGAGAACATTCACGGGCACTTTACAAGGACATAACCCAGAGTAGATGCACTGATAACTATGGTTTTACCGTGATTAAGATTATATCGATACGAAACCAGTTAATTCCCACAATCTATTCTGTTAATGCAAAGGTAATTAATACCAAAAATCGATTTTCTTCTTCTTCTTCCTGTTAGAAAAGTATTTTATTTTTGTGACTCACCGATATTAAATATAGACGGAGCTTTTAAAGAGGCTGTTGAGTAAGGTCGAGTTATTTCTTCTGCTACCCAATTATCTGAAGTATCAATTATAAGAAGCTTTTAGTTGGACGTTAACTAAATGTTTGCCTTTCCCCCTGATGTGCAGAATATACTTTCAAAAGTGCAGCCAGAGAGGGCATTCAGATGGATGATAATTATTAATGCACATTTTCTCACCGTTCTCTAAATTCATCCTCACATATTTATTTTTTTAGTAACTAATCTAGACACGCACAGGATCACTCCTCCCGTCTCTTCTTTCTCGCAGGTAACGCAATCCAAGCGTTTGGCAACGGCACAGACGTCGGCGTCTGGCAACCGCAACCGCCGATTCAGCCGACGGTCGAGCCCAGCAACACTCGGAGGGGTAAGGAGCGAAGCGGCAACGCTCTGGACACGCTGACGGACATCAGCGACTCTTTTTATCACGTCTGTGGGACCTTACAGGTAAAAGGTTTAACTGCTGATTATTTAAAATATGTGGAGTGAATGTTAAAATAAAAATGCATCTTTTTAACTCTGTTCTGACTCAGAGGGATGACATCTGCCCACTGATCCTCTTACTTCTCATCTAAATGCATGGGTTTATGTGAAGTTAGAGGCTGTGCCTTTTGTCCACGCTAAAAAAACAAAGTGCTTTTTGGAGGATTTAGAAACCAAATGAGAGCTAAACATCAGGTAGAGATTTATTTGGGGCTTCTGTCTGAGTGTCAGACGTCTGCCGCTGTCACCTTGATGGATCTGGGGCGGTTTTATGATGGCATGCACTGAATCCCTCCCCCCGTTCCCTCCCCTCCTGGGCAGAAAGATGAGACGTCAGTGTGGAGTCAGAGTTTCCTAAGCTGTCATGTCAAAGCTAATTGGTTGCCACTGTAACATCAGAAACTGCCCACAGGGGTAGAGTGTGTGTGTGTGTGTGTGTGTGTGTGTGTGTGTGTGTGTGTGTGTGTGTGTGTGTGTGTGTGTGTGTGTGTGTGTGTGTTTATATGGATGTGTGTTCAGGCTCGGGGACAAAATATCCTGATGTTTTATCCACCACGGCTGCATGGTTTTAGGTAGGAAAAAAAAAAAGATTGTGTTTATGGAACACTCCTGCAAAGATGAATTAGAAATATGCCAGTGTAGATTTTCAGTCATCCTGGATACAGTTTATGCAACTAACCACCATCTAAGAGGCTTCTCCTCTCTTCTGGTGAGGAGTTTAGGGTTTTATTAGAAACATCTGTGGGTGGTGCACACCTGACACCAACATGACTTCAGCCAGACGCTCACCTGTACTTGGAGGAATTAGTTTTGTTCCCATTAACGGGTTCAAAAACAGGAGTTTAATGGCCACTTGTGCAGTTGGGTTTTTCTAAAAATGTTTCCACGTCATTTTACCTTGGAAATGATAGTCGACTAAATCAAACCAGGTGGTTCAGTTAAAGGGGAACTTCTGTTTTTTTTACAACCTGGACCTTATTTCTAGCATAAAATACATAAAATCATTTACTCACCCATAAAACGTGTGTTATCTGCACTATTTAGATCTGTGTATATCCATATAGTGGAAGTGAATGAGGCACTGAAACGCAGCCTCTAAATAACACATTATCTGCCACAAAACTCATTCATTTCACCAATATTTTGTTATGATACGCTGGTGCTATTCCCCGTTGAGTTTGGAGTTACCTGTATCATCATCCAGGGTCTGTAGATTGACCTACTAGCAGTAGCCATTGTATTTTAGGCTAGAAATAAGGTCCAGGTTGTAAAAAAAACACAAGTTCCCTGTTACGCCCCTCTGCTTCCTCCACTGGATGCGCAAGTCTTTGGCTTGTGTTTAATTATCTTAACCAGTCACACCTGAGAAGACTGAAGCCTGAGGGGATCACTTCAGCTGCTGAGGCTCGCTCTGTCAGACCTGCTGACTTTTTGTTTTAAATTAAATAAACCCTAATATTTCTAACTCCGTCATTTGTCTCCACTTTACATTGTGCCTCTCGAGCCGGGTTGTAACATCCCCTTTAACCGAACCACCTGGTTTGATTTAGTCGATTATAATTTCCAAGGTAAAAATGACGTGCATCGTGGAAAAAGTTTTTAGAAAAACCCAACTGTACAAATGGCCATTAAACTAATAGTTTAAGAAGCTTTTGCTTACACGATAAAGGGAGTTGAAGGGTTTTAATTAGGCTCATCCACTATATGAATATACGCAGATCTAAATATCTCCTGAAGTTATATGGGTGAGTAAATGACTGTAATTTATGCTAGAAATAAGGTCCAGGTTGTAGATGAACTTCAGCTTTTGAGCACATCAACTCAGACTCATTTTGTCAGCTCCAGTAACGGATGGACAAACGGCATTTTGAGGGTGAGAGTTTATTCAAAAACAGTGTGAGGTCAAGAATGAAAACATTTCAGATGATTGTGTTCACAAAAAAAATAAATGAAGGGAAGCCGTTTAAGATCATGTGTGATATGACTGGAGTCTCAGAAGTAGACCTTTTGTTGGTGTTGTTGTTTTTATCCAGTATCTCATGTTGATCTAACTCGTTTTGTTCCATAGGTATTAAAATCAGGGACTTTACTAGAAATGTCAAAGGCAGTCACAGAACATTTTAGGGTGAACCAAACATCAAATGCAACTGAAATCGATTCATTCTGACATTTAACATATTTTTTCTTAATTGTGCTTCTAACCTCCCAGCAGCTCCTTCACTACCTTCTCCAACACATTTCAGATATATCTGCGTTTCTCCTCTGATAAATACTACGGGGATATATATATATATATTTTTTTTTTAAATGAGATAATATCACATACTATAAGCGAGACGATCTATCATATTGGCTTTTAATAGCGATAATATGATTTATCACCAGTAAAACATCCTCGAGGAGGAAAGACCTCCGATGGAGCAATTAATCATTCTTCTCCACAATCCTAGTTCACAGGATTCTTTCTGCTTAAGAACCAACACATCGAGTGTTTATTCTGTTCCCAATCCACTATAGAGTCACTTTATCATCCCCCGCACTCCATCTCTGTATCTGTGCGTTTGTGTTTGTGTAGCTTTGTGCGTACAAATGCATGTGGGTATTTTATTTATTTTTTTTATGTGTGTGGCTGAAAAGGTTCAGAGAAAAGTTTTAACGTAATAAAGCGCCGTAACCTTGAGCTAGCACAAACGGAGGATGCTGCACAAACTTTCACACCAACAACACACACTTACAGCGTGCACAGCTCGCTCAAGGAGAACAATTATACAAAGAGGTGGATCCTCTACACTGTGGGATGGAAGGATAAAGCAGCCTGCTGCATATTTCATTTGTATTTTTTTTTTAGACAGACTTTGATATGGAAGGACAGGCAGTCAAAAAGGAATTAATCTTTATGTCTCTCTACCTTTTTTCCCTCCCCTTCCTCTTGATTTTTCTCCTAGGCTCAAAAGCTGGTGTCAAATCAAAGCGTGGACACTGCTCTGTGTGTGGTAAGGATTGCTTTATTCATCTAGTTCTATTAAGTCTTAGAAAATCTAATTATAGTAACCAAAAAATACAATAAAGTGGTGAGGATGCAGGTTCCAAACAACTTGAATAGCCCTCCCTCACCTGTCCCTTTTCAGAGCACATTTAAGAATCTACAGCAGGTGATACTTAAATGGAAAAAAATCCTCTCTAGTGGCTTTACAGTAGTCCCTCTATAACACGGTTCACCTTTCGCATTCTTTTGTTTTCTGCGTCCTGATTGGCTAAGGGCCTATAGACCATTGTCAATCAGTCTCCTCCAAATTTACATATACAGTATCTGTGGTCGCTGACAGTGTGACTGAAGTGAGGTATGTTTATGTTTATTAAGAGTTGGACAATATCAGAATATCGACCAAACTGATCAAGTATCTGTAGGATGATCCATAGAGGCCCCTCCCCTCACCAAGTTTAGGACACCCTCAGAAGGTCCATGTCCATTCTCTGATGAGTCACAACTGCTTTGGAGAACATAATCCTCCAGTCATCTGGGTGGGCTGAGCAAATTCTTTTCCATTCATGTCTAAGCACCAACTGAAAATGCTCAGAATGGAAACTGCCAATGTATAAGTCTTTACTTCTAGTGGAACAATTCTGTCTGAAATGAATGTTGCACCAACTTTCCGTGTTTTTGTTCTGTTTTTCTTCCTAGAACCATCAGCTGGATGAGTCCAGTGGCTCCAACGCCATCGCGAGAAGCTCCCCAGCCGAACCCGTCCACTTACGCCTCTCAACCATGCTCCTCGCGCTCGCCTTTACCTTTGCACCGACGGCATTACGCCTGGATTACGCTCTCCAGCTGCCGTAGGACCCGAGGACGGCGGAGCAGCGACCTCATCTCGAGAACCGGTTTTAATTTAGACATTTGCCAAAGTGTTAGAGTGGAGAGAGCAGCGAAACCAACAGTGGATTATATCTGAGGACTACATGTTGACTGTCGCTGCGTAGAAGAATCCATTGTTGAGATATCAACACATTCCCCTTCCATTTCCCACGGGGGCTATTTAGTGACTTCAGTAATCACACTTTTTTTTTTTTTGGCGGGGCGGGGGGTCTAAACTCTGATCTGATGTGAATAAATTCATTTCTTTGGCGCGTGCACAGTCACTGCACAACGGACCGTTTGTCTGCAGGATAACGTGGAGCGTAGTGATTTCTGAAAGCGCAGACAAAAAAATAAATAAATTAAAGAAAAAAAAAGACATTTCATGGACACGCTGTGTGAAATGTGACTCATTAAAAAGTCCCAAATGTCTGAGCATCCTCTAAAAGGACAGCAGTTTTCTCTTCTACATGTCCGGTACTAGGTGTAGATACGTTTTTGTAGATTCGACCGTCATGGTGGTTCGTGGCTTCATCACATCGCCTCTAAAAACAAAAAGAATAATAATAAAATAAAGATCATTTTGTACATATGCGACATAACGCTGCTGTAGCTTGCAGCTTGTAACATATCGTCTGTAATACTTTGACAGTCTATGTTAGTTTGTGGTGACCGAGGCCCCTCAGCTGTATCCGGCTTAGCTGTGATTTATGAAACGTGACGGGGTCTTCAGCTCTTTGCTCATGTGGTTAACAGCTACGACTTCACTGTGTGATTATGTTTTGATGGCAAAGTGCATAATGTTATCTTAAACGGTATTTTCCTTTCCTTGGAGAAAAAAAGAAAAAAAAAATCAATGTGTAACAGCGACGTGAAGTTTTGTTCGTTTGATTTTCTTCAGACTGCCACAAAAAATGTATTTTATTTTCCTCCACACACACACACACGTCATATCTTGGCGGAGAGCGAGAGGACAGGGGGATTGACGAATAAAGAATGTGAACTTACCCGCAAGCAGAGCAGATGCCAAAAGACAAAAGCCAGAAGACATTAATTGCCGGCAATTACCGCTGATGCAAATGGGAAAAGATGAAAACGGTTATATAGTTATTGTGTACTTAATGACACCGTAATTATCAGAGCCATTCAAAGGACGTACAACATAATGAAAAGCTTGTTTTAAAGACATCCTCAATGCCATTACCAGAAATGTGCAAAGTGTGTCCGTTCTAATCACTTCTGTATGATCCTTGTTGACATCTGAACTGAAGCCTGTAATGATGCACTTCTTTAAAAAGGAAGGCATTAGATTTGTTTTTGTTTGTTTTGTTTTTTAAAAAAAGGGGGGGACGTGGTTTGGGACGCGCAAATCTACTGATGATATTTCGGATTTGACGAGCAAACGTTTGGTTATCTGTTCAGTGTTTGCCAAACTGCTGAAATAAAAATGGTGAACAGTGACCCATGCTGGTTTCTACAATCAACAGCAGATAACACATCCCGGGCCCGTATCGACGACCCCCTCCTCCACCCCCCTAGTTTATCTCGTCTCTCAGTGACGAGGAGGGACTCCTGTAAAGATAGCACCTGGCAGACGGGCAGCTATTGTCAGTCAGATCACATCAGCCCCGGAGCAGAGAGACACAGGCGGACAAGGACGCGGCCCGTGGAGGACACACACTCCTCTATGGACAGGAGAGGGGGGGACATGTATCACCAAGAATGTGTCCCCACCTGTTTTGGGAACAGTGATGGAGGACTTGACCCAGAGAGAGAGCTAAAGATTTATTGGATGTGTCAGAAATAAAAAAAATAAAAAAGGGTGAAATGTCCTCCTGGTGTTATGGATGAGATGGAAATGACAAGTGTCGAGCTGATCCAGGAGGGAAGTAAAGGGTTTGACTTGAACACGATGAAACTGCTACTGTAGCCTGGTGGCTGTGGAACAGGATTAGTCACGCTGACTAATCATTACACGTTACATCTCATCTTGCCATTTCAAAAGGCAGGTCATGCGACGGATCATTTCTTGGCTGCGACGCCGGGAAGTTACTCGTCCCTTTAGTCAGACTGCAGGGAAATCGGATTTGTTTGTGTAATCAGATCTGCGCGGGTTGCTGTGGGAAGGACGTGTAGACATGACCCGCACATCTACGACGAGGATGATGCAGCTTTTAAACGGTCTCGCTCCGGTATCCTCCCTCCAGTTTAGCTCGTGCAGAGGCCTCGTGAAAAGCAGACAGTTTATGACACAAATCTGATTTGAGCAGCCAGAGCGTCCAAACCAAATATCTGTAGAGATACAATCTGTAATGAAATCGCTGTTTTGGTGGAACAGTGGCGAAGTGACGCCTCACAGCGAGAATCAAATCCATGTTTGCATGTTCTCTTTGTGTCTGCACGTCCAAATAGATGCTGGTTAGGTTCATTGGTCTAAATTGGACGTAGGTGTGAGTGTCTCTCGGTGTTAGCCCTGAGAAAGACTGGAGACTTGTCCAGGATGGACCCCACTTCTCGCTCTATGTCAGCTGGGATAGGCTCAAGTGACCCTTTACAGGAACAAGCAGTTACAGAAGATGAATGATTGAATGAATAAACTGGATTTTTGTTTTTTAGTTTTTGGGCTGGCCGTCCGAACGAGTATGGACACACTGATCCGTGAAAGAGCCACTGTGGCTGCAGGTTTTCATTCCAACCATGCAGCAGCACACCTGACTTGGCTCAATCAATCAACTGAACTGCCTTCACGTAGTCATTTCAGGCATCCTCTTGCTTGATTTGAACAAAAACTTGCAAGCTACACCCACTGCATGGGTGCTGCATGGTTAAAAAGAAAACCTGCAGCCACAGTGGCTCTTGCATGGATCAGTTTGACACCGCTGCACTAAATCAAAGAACTACCAGCAACGAAGGCAGACTGTAACATCACTACATGATGTCACCTGTATCTGGACTAAAACCAGATGCTCTTAAAACACATCCCAAAGAAAGACCAATGACACAGAGCCTGAAACAGAGGTGCAACCATAGACGGTACATAAAGATGGACGCCATGGACAGATCCAGCTCCTCAAAAGTGGCTGCAGTCATATAAGCTCAGCTCCCTCCATTTTAGTGGATAGGATTTCCCGCCCCAAGGATAGACCCTGCAGGATGGGACGGATGCCATGACAACCACTATGTGAAAGCTGTCCTGTAGGGCCACAGTGTATAAGCCAACATGTCTTTGTAACAGGTGGAGGTAGAGCACATGTCAAAGAGCGTTTATCTGAAACACTGAGACATCTACATTATCCAGATCCAGGCTCCTTTTTAAAACAGATTCATCCCATTAATCTTTATTGTAAAGATATTCTAAACCCTGAACACAGCCCCTAACTAACGCGCTTGAGCTAAGTCTGTGTCGGCTAGATTTATTTAAGGTTTGCTGAGACCATCCTTCATCTTTGAAGCAGGAATGTCTTCAATATGGAAATAAACGACTTGTCAATGTCCTAAACATTTAAGTTTTGCTGTACAAACATACTAGTTGAGTTAAGTCTTGAGAAACACAGGTGTCATTAAACCCTTGATAAGTATTACTGCTCTCCTGGTTTACTGTTCTCTTGCCACAAAGCCCTGAGAACAGGAAGATAATGTTTTAAGACGCCCCACCCCACCCCCACCCAAGCAGCCCCACAGCCCCAGAACTATAAAACCACTCCAGGTCTACTCCATCCGAACGTTCACCCTGGGCGTAGATTAAAGCGGATGCTGATAACACGGTTCAGTCGTAGCGGCGCTGCCCGGTAGCAATCACATCTAATTACTGCAACTTTGACCTCTTCAGCCACTCGACACTACTCGGTGGGTTTCACCTTTCCCATTAACGACGGCAGAAGACAGAAGCACCAATTCCACTTTCTTGCTTTCTTTCTTGTTTTGTGTCGTGGCCACAAATGTCAGGGCGCCGACTTTAAACAAGTAAACACTTGCTGGTATCAGTCATGTTGAGATTCCTCCCCTCAAATGTTTTCAGTGCAGGCATTTTAAATTCCTCTTGGAAGAAAGAGATAACACAGCAGCTCATGTTGATTTTTACCTTTCAGTGTAAAGTCTCTGGACCGACACATCACTCTGTCTCGACCTTGAAGAGATCTGATCAATAAAAAAAATAAAATAATAAAAAAATGTGGTATTACTTTGCTCTTTTGACCTGCAACCGTAAACTACACATTCCCATTACTGATGGAACCTTTTGATATTTCACTTTTATGTCTTAGATCCTGGAAAATAAATAAATATAGATCTAATAGAGTGGGACAGGATCCAATATAACACCTTCAAATAGCTTGTTTTGTCTGAACCCAGAGGCAGAAAAGATGCGACTCCTCAGAGTAAAAGCAGCCGGAACAAGAGAAGCATGAATCTAGTTTCAATATAATAAATTAAAAAAACAATTAACCCACTTATATTAATGATTCAAACCACAGTTACCCAGAAGCCTGACAGATATTTAGCTGAAAAGAACAAAAAAACAACACCACAATTTAGGCTCCATCAGGATTCAATTCAACATGCCTTCTGTGTTAAGTTAACTCGGTAGATACGGCAACGCCATAACTGAAAACACAACTACGCTTCATGAGCTCATCAAGAGCTGTGATTGGTCCTCTTGGTAGTACAGTGTTTCTGCTTCAGTATTTCCAGCTGCTTCTCCGTCTCCACAACTTTCAAATTGATTGCTTTGGCTCAATAAAGACGGAACACATCAGGGAAATGTTAACTGAGGAGGTTCAGAGATACAAACATTTGCACGACTCATTTGCACGGTGAAAGTCTGCATTGTTGAAAGTGAAGCAAGAAGTAGAAACAAGAATCAACCCGACTGGTAAAAAAAAAAAAGACGCAGCACTGACTAGTGGCGTTTGTTACAGAGGAAGCCAGACTGACCTTCCAATAGAGTGTACTGGTAGCTTGTGTTGTGTCTGCATATTTTTGTGAACTGTGAACTGAACGCATCATTTTTGAGTTTTGCTCATTCTGGAGGGAAATAAAAAGTTTTACAACAGCTGTCAGTCGACATGGGATTTACGGCATACAGCGTGGCTGGTGCATCTGAAAGAGAAGCCGCCTCTGGCACCGCAGAAGCAGCTGATCCACACAGACATGGAGTTATTTCCTAGTGTATACAGTCAATGGTTATTCAAAGCAGCAGCACAGATCCTGGAGGAAAAAATATGACGGACTGGGGATGGATGGGCAGGTCAGTCAGAGATTATACTGAACAAGAATAGCTGCTGTGTGTCAGTGTTCACTTTTACATGTGCAAACTGAACTTTGAACTAGTTCTTGTTTAGTGTGAACTTGCACAACATTGTTAGTAGTGAACTATAAAGTCATTTGTAATGTTCAATATTTAAAAAAAGTCCTTAGTGAAGAAGCTGGGTCACCGTCAGAGTGATACCAAGTACAGAACAGAAGAGTGTCATGTCACTTATCCAGACGTTCAGCACCACGGAGAGCGTCATTTCCACAAAGGGGCAGCCTGGGGTGAAACTGGAGAGCACGACACCAGCTGTTCTCAATCAAAGTAATGAGTTCCCCACATGAGAAGCTAAAAAAAAAAAAAATTACTAAATGTCCATCTATTCTCCATGAAAGGTTCAGACTACGTGGGCTCTTCTTCTTCCCAGTGTGGCCAGCCCCGTGTCCGGGCGTTTCACAAGGTCTAGTCATAGTTCTTTCAGAGAGTGAGCTTTCTTATTTCGTCTTATTCTTATTTTATTCTTATTCGTCTTTTAGTTGTTCCTAAATAACAAATACTTAAGGGATATTCTTATTCGTGGTTGCTGTTACCTCTGGGACAAATTCACCATGTCCCTTCAGGAGCAGGCTAATCGTTACAGAAACATGATACCTTAAATGAGCCTAGAAGACTTGTGTTTATCAGCAAACGAGTTATTTATGTGATCAAAAGGCGTGTGGAGATTTGTTATCAGCAAACTAACAAACATTAAAGTCAGCACAGCAGAAATGGAGAAGCAGCAGGAAGAGAAAAGAGGCAAGAAGACTTCGAGCCAGACGTTTACGACCGTTGCACATGGCAACAGAAGCAGCAGCAGACATATTTTAAACAGTAAGGTCTTGTCTACATGAACATCTATCAAAGCTTAGCCTTGTTGGTGAATGAAGAGGTGAACTTCTTCCAAGTTGTGCACCGTTATCACCTTTATTTGTATTACGCCTCCGTTTGTTATTAGTTGATCTCACCTGAGAAGTCTGACGGGGCCTGCTGATTGGTTGGTTTTGCCCCAGATCATCCAATTACGACTCAGTGCCTAAATTAAAAAGGGATCTCAGCCATTACTTTGATTTCGGTTGTTGTTTTTTTACTGAGACATGTGGAGCTTTGAGTACCATTTAAGTTAGTTATGGAAGAAGGTGTGAACCCTAGGTGAGATTGGGGTACCCCATTAATAATTTCATAACATGTCTGAGGCAAACTTTAATATCCCTTATGGCTCTATTCTTTTATTACATGTCCTTTATCCTGCTAACCGTTAACATCGGTGCATTTTAGATTTCTCAGGTGATGCTACATTTTTTTTTTTTCATACCCAGGTGAGCATTAAAAGAAATAACATGCTTATGGCTCCCTCTTCCTCTCGTTAACTTGGAATAGCTGCACAGGAAGCTTCGCTAAGATGGCTGCAGAGTGGCAAATCTTCCTTACAAGAACTTTGGGGATAATAATAATCACCCTCTGCAAACACGGAGCTGGATGCCGGCCATGTTGCTCATCACACAGAGCAGACACTGTTCATGCACCTGGAGGCTCAAACGTGTCAGATATGTAAATGATAGAATGCTCCCTGGATGTAATAATTATCAACATAGTCAGCTCATTAAAAACCCAGCACCATCAGTGCACAGCAATATAAATCCATAAAGCTCTCAATTTTAGATATGCACTCCCTGGCCATATGATTGGCTGATTAGGTGCACCTGTTCGGTTGCCAACAGGTGCAACTAATCAGCCAATCATATGGCAGTAACTCATTAAAGAGCATGAAGGCGTAGTTGAGACGGTCTGAAAGTGACTTTTAACGTGGTTGGTTGTTGGTGCCAGACGGGCAGGTCGGACTATTTCACATCCATAACCATCTCTATGGTGTAGAAAGAATCTGAAAAACAGAAACCGAGCTGCTGTATTTTCAGAAAATGTCTTGGCCAGACTGATTCAATCCGACGTAAAGGCGACAGAAAGTCAAACAGCTGAGTTATGAAGAAGAGCATCTCTGAACGCATCCAACTTTGAAGATGACGGGCTACAGAAGGAGACCACACCCATGCGCCGGAAACTGAAGCTACAACTTGGAAGGGCTTGATAAAATAAACATGTAAAGTTTCTAGCGCCTTGTTGAATCTTTGCCACAAGGAATTAAGACAGTGCTGGAGACAAAATGAGGTCCAAACATGTCCTACCAAGATGAAATAAGGAGGCCTAAGAGTAAAAGAAAGGCGGTGGAGTTGGAATTTGAGGTAAACACAATGAAAGCATGGATCCATCCTGCCTTCTATCAAGTGTTCAGGCTGGATGTGGTGGTGAAACGCTGTGGGAGATATTTTCTTGGAACACTTTGGGCCCGTCAGTACCAAGTATTGTTGCTCATCCTTTATGAAGACATGTTCTGAAGCCTCCTCCCACCAGGATAAAGCTAAAATAATCTCAGGCTTTAACCTGACGGTGAGTTCACTGTACTCAAATGATCCTCCGCAGTTACTAGAACTCAATCCAGTGGAGAATGTGTTTGTTTGTTTGTGATGGAATAGGAGATGTGCATCATGGACGCAGCTCTCTAAGGATGGTTACTAGTGCCTTGTTGAATCTATGCCACGAAGAAGACAACAAGAGGTCCAAGCTGGTACTAAGTGTAAAGTGAAATAAGGAGGCTGGCGAGAGTAATTCAAAATTAAAAGAAGATCCTCAAATGACAACAGCAACAGCCTCGGGGCCCACAAATACCAACTAAAATAAAATAATGAATCATTGTTACACACAAAACTGTTGTAAAATAAGGTCAGAAACCAGAAAAACTATAAAACTCAAGGCAGTTCTGAAGACTAGCAAGACAGAATAAGGAGGCCAGTGATTGTTATTTAGAATTAAAAGAAGACTTTTTAAACAAACCCAGTGATTTAATGTTCACAAGACACTCAAACGACGGTAGCAGCAGAAGCCTCAGGGGGGTAAACAGGCTTCATGTCAGCCCAATACTCATGATGCTCAAATGGAAGTGTGTCATTATTATGTCAGTCAAAACAGAGAAGAAGAAAAGAGCTCAGCCACAAAAACATACGAATCATTATTACAAACAAAACAAACGCAGACAAAAAAGAAAGCGGAAAACCAAGACAAATATACCAGCCATCAGCAGCCTCAGTGCGCAAACTGATTCGTCCCAGGCTCACAAACGCAACACGAACATGGATCACAAGGCCACGAAGAATCAAGGCTGTTTTGAAGACAACAGGAGGTAGAACCTGGTCCTAGCAAGATGGAGTAAGGAGGCCAGTGATTGTTATTTAAAATTAAAAGAAGACTTTTTAAACAAACCAGTTATTCAATGTTCGAAAGACCCTCAAAACAAGAACCAACAGGGGGGAAGAACTATGCTTCAAGTCAGCCTACAATACTCATGACGCTCAAAATGTAATTGAAACACAGAAGCGTAGGAATCGTCAACACAAACAAAACTAATGAAAAAGTAGGTCAGAAACTAGAAACTCAAGGCGCAAACTGATTTCTCCCAGGCTCACAAACGCAACCTCAAACAACAGCCCGCAACGTTTACTGTACAACTAGTGATGGGAAGTCCAGCTCTTTTCTGAGACATGGCTCATTTGACACGGCTCCCGAAGAAGAGCCGGCTCGTTTATAACCTGATATTTTAGCCCAACACAGCGAATTCACATAGTTTGTGGGTTGATAAGACCTTTTGCAATCAATGTTTTTATGAGAAACCAAATAATCGTCTCATTTTGTGCAGCTATTCTCCAACAGAGACATTCTTACTTTTGTTCAACATTTCAATAAAACTTCAACTGTGCAAAACAAATGAACAAAACACTGCAATCAAATTCACACAAGCAAATTAACCGAGCTCGTTCGCGCATGACACATCACTACTGTACACACACATTGGTAGCATAGCGGAGCCTTACCTTTGTGAAGTAGAAGCAGATCCTCCACATCTCCACAGGTGACTCCCAAAGTTCTCCACAGTCCCAAATAAAGACGAGCAGCTAAAGTATCCATCCACAAACACGTCCCGGAGCGAGCTACATTAGCTTGGTCCGCCATGTTGCAGGTGTCACGTCAATTAAATAAGCAGCAGGTTAGAGGGAAAAATATCCACATTAGTCCGGAAAGTATTAAGACTTCGTGACGGGAAACATTCCCCTACATCCTCTGCTCTCTTGTTTTACGTTGAGCGTTAAATGACTGTGAATAAATCCCGTTTTTTCACGACAAACACTGAATTTCCGCAGCAGGTGACGCACAGCTGCTCTTAATGATGGGCCGCGTTCCATTCAGTGGAGTTTCAGCATCTGTGCGTTCCGCTTCAACAGTAAAGTAAACTAGTACACTAAATGGAACTGGGCCGTCATTAAATAGCCAGGCCTGGTTCACAGGGGGCAACAAGGGAGGAAAGTGGATTAAAAGGGGGTTAAAAACATCATCACACACCTGAGGACAGGTCATAGAGGTCTCAGGCTCAAGTATGCTCACTGCAACCAACCAGAAACCACTGAACGTGTAATATTTTATCTGTGGGTTCATTTTTATAAAAATATAGCATCTCCTTTCATTGTTTATGATTTACAAATGTATCTGCCCATTCAGACAAACAGCAACGCCTCTATGCAGGCTTTGCTGAGTCATCTGAAGGATGTACAGTCATGGGCTGAAGTAAAAAAAGTGTATTTCTTGTTTTTAAGAGTCATAATTAACCGGGCACCGTCTTACCTGTCAGAATTACTTCGTCACCACACTCCAAGCAGAGCTCTGCGATCAACAGACCAGCTGCTACTGGACCTCACTAGATCCAGGCTCAGAAACAAGCTGCGATGGAGCCTTTTCCGTGGTGGCCCCCCAAACTCTGGAACAACCGACCCTTTTATGTCAAATCTTGTATTTTATTTTTGCAAACACACTTTTTTAATTGACAGTTTTAGTTTGATTTGATGTTTTATTGCTTATTTTAACAGGGACTGTTGATTTATTCAGATTTGTTCTGCTTCCACAGCACTTTGGTTCAGCTGAGGTCGTTTTTAAAAGTGCTTTAGAAACTGACTTGAATAGTTTGTGGCACCAAATACAGGGAACAACGTGTAGGCTATAATAAAAAGTTAAGCACTGGTTTTATTTGTTCAGTCTCTTGTTCTGCAGTCCAGATGGAGGTGATAATGCACCTCTATGCAGCTTTGTCAACTGCCACTAAAACACAAGAAGAAGAAGAAGACGAAGAAGAAGAAGAAGAAGAAGGTTTCAGTCATTTGAGAAAAAATAATTTATTAATTTCTTTATTTAGTAGAAATAACCAAAGAAACTGCAACTTAAGACACAGATAGCTGCTTCAGCCTTTAAGTTACATAGATGGTCAACTTTTTGCAGGCACCTCCTGGATCCATGACTCAAGACACAGATGATGGTTTCTACCTCTAGTGGTTAGGCGACCTCGTGCCACCCAGAAAAACCAAACAACTCATCTTTTTACATTATACAGTCTAAGAGTATGTATATTTCTAACAGATGGATTGTTCTTGTCTCCATCTACATTCATTCATCTTCTTGTTCCTGTGAAGTGGTGGGACTGGAGCCTATCCCAACTGTCATTGGATACACACATCTAACGAGCATGTCTTTGGAGAACATGCAAACTCCACCCAGAAAGGCCCCGGTTTCATGGATTAGAACCCAGAACCTTCTCGCTGTGAGGCGTCAGTGCTAACCACTTCACCACTGTGCCACTGTCGCCGGCCTTTTGGTGGCCCTTCACAGTGCCCGTCTTTGTCAGTGCACCATTTAACTGCACACACACAACAAGACAATTTCCATAGCTGCGATGAAGTGGCGTAAATAACACCCACGCATTCACCGCTTCATTTCTTCCCCTCTCCCCATTACATGCGAAGCACGCCGACGTGAACATCTCCTGAAGTTTCTCTCCTGGACAGTTTGATTTAACGCTGGCGTTGGCAGCCGTACCCTCCCAGCGGCGAGAGAAAGCCCCGGCAGGATTATATCGGATGGTTTGGCAGATTTGTCCTCAGAAAGCCCCTCCTCGTCATGAATTACATTGCTGAGAGTGACAGATTAATCGCCGTCTCTTGGTTGTAGTAGAGATGAGCCAAGACAAACATGAGCAAAAATCCATACTCTCCCTTCACGAGTGGATCTTGGAGGACACGTCTTGATTTCTGCACAGACCAATTATCTAGCCCCGAGGCAGTCAGGACGCTCAAATTAACTCTTAATCTTTGCAGGTTTTTATTTATGAACATGAGATCCCGTGTTCATTTCTTATAAAGTGCCCTCTAATGGTTTGATGGTATTAATTGTCCGGTCTATGAGCCAAATGACATGTAGAGGGATTAAGTACCACGCCATTAGCTCTAGCCACTCATCATTTAGAGGTTCAGTTGAGAAATAACCAGTGTAATGACTAGGTTTGAAGCCAGACCCTTTTTGTCTACTCTGCACCGCCAGGGATCAAGTTAAAAATCTGAATTTTGCCTCAGCTCTGAAAAATGAATTCAGGTATTTAGAGAATGAGGAAGAGGTTGGCTAGAACATCAGAGCATTTTTAATTAAAATAATGAAAGTAGTTCAACTTAAAATCACGTAGATCGGTGGCCTAAGGTTGAAGGCAACCTTACGTCCAACACATTTACACAGATCAGCCATATTATTAAAACCACTGACAGGAGAAACTGGGAGATAGATAGATAGATAGATAGATAGATAGATAGATAGATAGATAGATAGATAGATAGATAGATAGATAGATAGATAGATAGATAGATAGATAGATAGATAGATAGATAGATAGACAACTTCACCAAACGTCCTGAGGAAACAGAGAGAAGGAGGCTGCACATCAACTATCTGATAAAGTTATTAGAGCTTTAGCTACTGATGGTGCTGAGGTGCTGCATGTTTTTATACAGGCTATACATATCTGCAACTATGTAGCACATGAGCTGTCTGTTCTCAGCAGATGTGTTCAGGTCATGAATATAGATTTCATTACGTCATGTCCTTATAGTCCAAAGGAGGAGTAACAGTTAAAGTATATCCTAAAACCATTTGAAGAAAACTCCCCACGGGTCAAAGGTTACGCTGCCATTTATCTTTTAGTCATGCATTGCTGATTGCACGACATCCGACACACACATAAACAACATGCACAAGGGCTGAACTACGCCATTCTAAAAATACTAATACTGGAGCAACCGTTGGTTTCTGGCTACGCGGACAACACATTTTTGCCCCGGGGATCCAGAGGGTAATCCAGCGATGACAATACACACACACATCTGTGTTTTATCAAAACGTCCAGATATAATTGGCAAAACGTGAAAAGGAAAGCAAACGCGGTGGAATGAAAGGACTAAACATCATTAAATAACAGGTTCAGTGGAATAAAAAAAAGAAAAAGCCAGACAATGTGAGCATCAGGGTTGGACCGGGCCGAGCGTCGGCTTGCCAGCAGCGGCTCCGGTTCAGCACAGCAGTCGCTCTGAATATTTTCAGCTCATCCCTCTCCAGTACTTAGCGCTGACCTCTGCTCACTTAACTGTCGTGTTTGAAAAATAGCAGCCGGTCCAGGAGCTCACTGGCACAGCAGCCAGCCTGTTTGGTAAAGAGCCATCAGATTTTAGTGCCTTCCTGGATCCTTTTCAGACAATTAGCCGGCCCTGGCGATCATACGCAGCTTAGCAATAAAAACAAGGACCTTCTCAGTTAAGTGTGTGTGCTTAAGACGTTGCCAGGTTCAATATAGATGACTTTCTCTGTAGATTCTCTTGGTGTTTGGGATATCTGCTCGGCCGTAGCTCTTCATCAGTGTCGGCGCAGCAGCTCCAGAGTGCAGGGATGGAAGGTTCTAGTTTTAAACTTCTCCTCACTCTCTGGAAATCAATGCAACGGTTCCCGCTTTGGGTTTACTGTAACACAACCTGAAATGGAACAGGGGCATTTGCTCGGCGCAGTAACGAGGACCAAAAATAGCACGTTTGTGATGTGGAAAGTTCTCAGCTCCTCTGCTCGGGGGTTCATGAATCGATAATCGAGTGTTCACAAATTCTCTTTTGTGCATTGTTGTTCTTCAGCTGCATCATTCAGTTTCATAGAATGAGTGACAACGTGCACATTTTCTGCAAAATCTGCAAAGAACTCGATTAACTTTTGCATAACACATAAAAACTGCCGTTAAAGCAACACAGAGTTTGTTATTTTAGAGATGTATGAGCTTATTACAGGAGAAGTAAATAGCATTGACCATCTTGTGTCAGTTCAGTGTTCTGCTGGGAAACTTCTGGACCTGGCATTCATTCATTCATTCATTAGTGTGGATGTTACTTAGACATGTAGCACCCACCTAGACCAGACTTTATACATTTTTTATGGAAAAAAATGGAAATATGAATTAATTGTATATTTATATGGTTAGAAAATGCAAAACTTTGTATTTGTTGTGTTTTTTGTGCCCAAAACTGGTACTTTTAAAGTTTTAGTCTGCATTGGTTTCTTGCAGATCTCAGACTTCTTTGGAATGCTGCAAAAACCTAGCTTAGCATAGCCTAGCATAGCCAAGCTAACGCGCCATAATGTTATGGCTGATCTGTCTTTTTCTGAAGACATTTTTGCAACCCAGCACTCCCCAACCTGCACAAGTTTCAAATGCACAATAGAGCCCCGAGATAACCCTGTCACTTTTCTTTCATACGCTGCAATTGCACACAAGAGTTCATGTAGATTCACTTTTAGCCGGCTGAGCTGAGGGTCAGCGTGCCCTCTGCCCTAAGTGCATTCTTGGCACTCGAGGGAGTTCAAGGTAACGTGTTATACAGACTTGGAAGAATGCAATCTCTTTGAAAGCGCTGGTCTGAAAGAGACATTGTGTAAAGCCTGGACAGAAAATCTTCACAGATGCTCATATATATATATATTTATATATATATATACACACACACAGTACTGAAGCAGTAAATTGCTTCATTTAGCTCTTCCCATCCACAGCGTTTTAATATAACCACTCATTTAGGGGACTGGTGGCTGTTTTCCAAAAGCGGCCGCAGCTAATAAGTCCACTGTTGAGTGTAAGTGAGGATTATCCAGTGAGGAGCACTCAGGCAGGCTGCATCACTTTCCTTTACGTCCTCGCTGCAGTGAAGAGGGAGCACGAGCGCTCTCTGAAAGGTGTTAGCACAGCGAAGGACGAGCCGTTTAATATCGGGCTGAACTTTAAAGCAGTAATAATGGCGCTAATGTAGCTCGTTATCCGTCGTCACGCGCTTAGCGTGAGGCACAATTACATGAACAATGACATTTAGCCGCTTTTGAGTTCTTGGAAAGACCTGCTGCAAGTTTGACGTAGAAAAGAGTTTAAGAAAATGATGTGCCTCAATCTAACTTTTTCTATTTCCTTACAAGTGCAACCAGCAAATTCTGCATTTAGTTTGTTTCTCTGCCCTTTTCAGATGTGTTACCGTGCAGAGGCTTCATCCGTATGTCGCCCGTGTCCTCTTAGAGAAAGTATGTATGCAAATCTGAATGTGACCCTTTGCCTTTCAGAACATGCTTTAATCTTTTAATAGGGTGCATTGTAATCCAGTCTTCCTCTAAACTAAAATTTAACGACCGTACCAAAAGAATTTAACATCACACGTTCCTATAGCACATGTTTAAGACGGCAGGAATCACACTGGACAAGACAGTTTTTAAGCAACTGTGATAAGAAGAATGTGATTACAAATTATAGATTGAATCTTCCTGTTGTCCTCTGGGTCAAATTTGAATGTCTTTGCATGACATGACTTTATAGAAATGTGGTCAACTGTCTGAAAAGTCCACGAGTCCAGGTCATAGTTCATAGCCAGAGCATGTAAAGCTCCCTCTGGTGGCCGGCTGCAGTATAGGTCATAAACTCCACCCCCTATTCCATGTTAAACCGGGTGTACTGAACACTGTGCGATTGTCGGCTCATTTTGAGACGATTTTGCGACTATTTTTTGAATCGTGCTGAATTTGCTCAATCGCGTGTCGTGCTTCGTGCAGTATACGTGGGGTAACGAGGAGAGATTAACACCTCACGACGACCTCTTGATCACAAATCGTGTGTGTTTCGCAAGAAACTTGTTTGAAATACTGGTCGCTCCTCGTGAAGGTATCTCACAGTAGAAGCAGCGCCACAAGCCGATTTGCATCAACCTCTGGCACAAAGCATGCGCGATCACTGAAGTTACGTCAAAACAACTTCGGCGTGCGTCTCCCACTTCCTGGTTCCTCTTCTTCTCCTACTTCTTTTTGCCGTTGCAGTTCCGGATACAAATGTCCGACGTGTGATATGTGGACGTACAGTGTGAGCAGTCAAGTCGTATCAGAGCATCTGATCGTATAGTGTGAGAACATGAATCGTAGGCTGTGAACTTTTCAACTCAGCGATCTAGTCGTGCAGTTTGAGATGGAGCTGAGTCAAAGGATTTAAAATATCGTACAGTGTATGCACGGCCTTAAGAGGGCGGGACTTGAACTTAAACACTAAAATGAATTATTTTCAAGGCTTGTTTCTGTCATTTTAGGTTATAAATATAATATATATATTAAGTAATATAATAAGTTGAACATTAAGGTATATTACGATTGATTTACTCGTTACCTACAACTTGTTCACGTTGCCACAAGATCTTAAAATGTAGAAATGACTCCGTATACAATGAGTAACGTACAGTACGTGGAAGAAAGACTGCACAAAAAACAAAAAAATACGTTCAGGTCTGTTTTTATTTTATAATTTTCTGGCATGTCGTCCATCTTTAAAATACACTGAAGATTACCGATATGCAGCTTCTGATCTTTTTCTTTTTTTTTCGTGGTACAGCGAGACCCCGATTCCTGTGTAATGACACCGTTATAGGATTACTCTACAAATAATTAAAATAAAAAACAACAAAAAAACACATCAGCCGGCAAACCATCCTCATGAAATGTGTCGTTAGCGACCACTTTTGCAAGCCAATGCCCGTACAGTCTTCACAGATGTACAATTCAAAAAAAACAAAAACAAAAACACGATAAAATCAAGTTAAATGCGCTATTACACAGGAATCTGTTAAATATCAAAACAAATTATCAACAGAAAGGCTCTTTTCACAAGTGTAGCAAAAGACAGTTTCTCATAGATATAGAATCAGGTGACCAGGCCCCGAAAAACCGTAACTGATCAATCTTCCATCATTCTGTCATAAAAACCTGACAAAACACATGAAGAAGAGCGACGAAGACTCACATTTGTTCCAACAAGACACTGTACAGCTCGAGGCGGAGCCGGGGCCGGGGCCGGGGCGTCCCCCCCACCCCTGCCCTCCTCATCCTTAAAGTGTTCATGGAAAGCCAAGGCAATATATATATTTATATAAAAAAAAAAAAAACGGTAACACAACTCCTTGTAGTCGAAACACTGAAACAAAGTCATACCTTCAGATAAAAAAAAAAAACAACTCGCAGAACAAACTAGTAAACAGCCAGAGGAGCAGGACGTCCGTCTTTGAATTTTACAAAGCGGGCGTCCTGCTCCCTAAATGGCGACCACCCCACCGTCAATCTGAAGTTCAAAACACTCATGTCCGAGTCGCACAGCACCAGACCTTCAGTCACGCTGAAAAATAACCTTTATTGTTTTAATATATTACTTCCAGTTTGCAAGTAAAATGAGGAGCTATCCATGCTGCTTTAACGGTTTTGTTCGTGCCTCTTCCAGTGCGCAGTCTCCACCCCCCTTCCCCTCCCCCTGGTAGTGATTGCGGCCTCCGTAGCGTTTTCCACAGAAAATACAGACTTTAGCTTCAGCTGGGTGGATGGTGCGTATGTACAGGAGATGCTAAACCAGCGCATGGATGATAGGAGCACTACTCAAGAAACACTACTGCGCATTGGCGGCGGCGGAGGCGGCGTGTTAAATCCTCCTGGTCTAGCGCAACGAAAACAAAGGCATACAGTCCACACAGCAAAGGCCGAGTTTAGAGTTAGTCATGAAATGCTTTAGCACCATAGAATACCACTTGTTGGCAAGCAAAATGAAGTTAAAAACCGTATAGGCAGCATGTGCTGGAGCTCTACCAGCCTTTTTCAACCAAATCAATTAGAATCCAATGTACAGACGCCTCTGTATTTACAACTCAGCAGGTTCACAGCCTCCTCATTAGTCCGCCTCTGGCGCCACCACTATACGATGACTTTAAAGCTAATGGGAAGAAGCCTAGCAGTAGACGCAGGGAACAAGCTGGAGAATTTCTGAGGTCGACTTTATGCAAAATAGAGCCACGGAGGTGATGATGGGGTGAGGGGGTGACTCGGGCTGTGCTCTCGGGAACGTGAAGTCTTCAGTGGTAGCAGCCAAATGAAACCGTCTCTTGGATAAAATGCTTGTCCTCTGTGACATGTCTGAACGGTGTGGGGCACTCCCCCCGCCCCCCTTTCAGATGGTGTGAGACGGGACCCGGTGGATTGAGAGTGGTTGACGCCGAGCCGGTCAGACACAGGTCCCTTGGTGCGCTGGAGGAAGGGCTTTCCGGTTCTTCAGAGCCTGGGACTTGTCCTTAAAATCTGTTGGTTTCTGCTGGGATATGTCTATCAGTGCACTGGCAACAATGAGTCCTGAAGAAGAAGAAGAAAAACAGAGACATTAGAAGCAGCAATTAGAGGGGAACATAGCAGGGTGGCGGCCTGTCAGGGTCTACTTTACTACCATGGTCTTTTAATGAACTGGAAATATTTACGCACATTTCAAACAACAATGTGCTTGCGTTGTTTATTTATCCCAAAGGATATCCATCCATCCATCCATCCATCCATCCATCCATCCATCCATCCATCCATACATAGACTCTCCACACCCACCTGTCGCTTACCTGCTCTATTCTGAATTTAATCTGATGGAGAAAGCAGCTTGGACAACTCCTAGCATGTGGCGCTATTTGCGTTGTTCACTAATAAAAACTGACGTTGGCACCTTTGTTTAAAACCTGATGTTTGTGCTCTTTAATTTTTAGACCATGGAGATTCACTATTATTTTAAGAGAATTGGCCAAAACCTGGGGAAAGCAGCTCCAGACGTAACGTGAGCTAGCTTAACTTTATAAGTGCTAGCTAGCAACGTAGTGGTTGTATTTAACTGTGATGCAGATAAATAGTCATGAAGAATCCTTTATTGTCATTATGTGAGAACATAACGAAGTTTAGGGCGGGAGCTGGGTTAATTAGTGCAAATATAAAAACAACAGAATATATATGACGTGGGCTAAAAGACTTCTAATCTAATTTACCATATCTAGTTTCGTCCTGATCGTACTTGGAATAAATACGGAGACTAAGTAAAGAGGCGTCTCTCAAAGACTGAAACACCTGTCACACGTCACGAGGATGGACTTGTCTCAATATTATCGCAGTGAAAATATTAAAAAATTCAGATATAAATGGACACAGCTGGTGTGGTAATCTGAACCTAAAACCTGGTCAATACGTGCAGGAAATATGAATGAACATCTGTTACAGTCAGTCGCAAGGATGACACGCTTCTGATTTAGTTAATTGCTGCCGTGTATTTATATTGTCTATGTATTTATTTTTTATATTTTTTTACGTAAACGACCAATGATTGGTTTGTCAGAGAAGAAAGGAACAATGGATAGTAAGTTAGACTTTATTTATCCCATGCGACTGCGCCACTTGAAACACAGACAAGGGAGGTAATTTCTAAATTAAATGACGTTCCCAGGTAAAATGGATCCTTTCATTGATATTATTCCGCTTAAAAAACACTTGTATATTTATGACTTTTCCTGAACACAAGCTATGAGCAAAGGATAAGCACACGTTGTGTACTTATTCTCTCTGCCACAAGGGGGAGACAAATATTTCACACAGCACCTTTAAGGTTCATTTAAGGTACAACAGGACAAAGATGCTGTAACCGCCAAATGTTTGTATCTCCAATCCTCCTCAGTTAACCTTTCCTTGATGTGTTCTGTCTTTACTGATCCAAAACAATCCATTTGAAAACTGCAGAGATGGAGAAGCAGCTGGAAATATTAAAGCAGAAACGCACAACTACCAAGCGGATCAATCCCAGCTCTTGTGGTCTGCATTGCCTTGGTGCACAGCTACATTTCAGGCTACGAATTGATGCAGAAGCCTAAACCTAACCTACTGAAAGCGAAATTATTCCGATCGGAATTCAAACAGTACAAAAAATTGATGGAAATTTGCGGCGTTGTTACCTGACTGTCCTGGTGGAGGTAGGCCTGAGGATCCAGAGGGTAGACGAACGAGGACAGTCAATACAGCAGCTTTGCCTCCTGAACACGGCTCCATCGCAACAGGCTTAGGTGCACCCTGAGGAAAAACAGATGGAGAAACAAAAGACAAAACTGCATTATTACCAAAATTTAGCATCACAGACATTACAAGCCACACATACATAAAACGTATTTAACTCATTTCACTGCTACAACAGCTCAGGCCCAAGAACCGAAACAACCTAAGCCCAAATCAATGCGTCTTGACAGTTGTTTTCTGCAGTGGCACATGTGATGGCCCATTTTCTTTTTTTTTTTGGGACCAGCAGACCAAAAGTCACTTATATCAACTGCTGGAGTCGCCGCGTTTACGACAAGCCGCCCTCCTCCCGAGACAAATGGTTTGATTGGTCACACAACAAAAACACTTGTGTCACTGTCAGACGGTCCACGTGTTGAAGCAATGACCTACCCTCAGACTTAATGGCCAAAACTGCTTGTCTCAAGCGTGAAAAACATGTCATCCTGATAATGAATGTCAAGGGTTTCACAGCATGTTTTGGATGAGGGGACAGAAATTGTGGAATAATAACATGTCTGAACAGAAGTGACTTTTTTTTTCCTCTCCTTTCCCCCCCTCTCTGTGTGGCTGAATTTAAAATGGAGATGAGAGAGAGAGAGAGGCAGCAGAGGCAAAGTGAAAAACCAGGTCTGCATAAGCACATGCATTAAAAAACATGAGAGAGAATCAGGAGTGGGACGCAGTTATTTGTTTTTGCGCGTATCACTGAAATTTGACCCGGAGAAAACAAAACGCAGACGGCAAATCATGCGTTCTCAACAAGCTCTGACTCTAACAGGCTCAAATGTAATCACTGTGTTGAAAATAGCAGATACAGGGAAGACAGTGAACAGTGTCAGTGGCCACTCTTTGAGTCTTTTAATCAAAAGCGAGCGTCGTCTTGTTTCCTATGAGTCATTTCCCATAAAACAACCAGTTACCATTTGAAATTCCATGCAACTCTTAGTTTCTCTGCGACATTGAAGGTGTTGAAATATCTCTGAGGCTTTACAGAAATTTTACAGACATTTTTCAGATTAGCGACATCCCAATCAGCCAAGCCTGAACTTAAATACGCCAAAGACTAAAACCACGCCCCCAAAACCCTGAAAACCCTGAAAACTACGACGCCTTCTTCTGCTTTCGAGGTGGTTAACTAGCGTCGAAGCTGCGAAACACTCAAGTAGAAGAAGAGGAACCAAAATCACATGGCTAAACATGTCTACCGTGTGGAAGTACTTCACTCTGGACAATTACGTCAATGTAGATGTTTGTCGAGGAGGTCGTAGGAGATCTTCACTCAGTAATAGCAGACCCTGGCAAACGCTGCGCCGAAACAACAATGAACACAGTGTTCAAGAGAAAAGTTCCCTCGTGATAACGTCAAGGAGAAAAATATTAAAGAGAGCGTTTGTGGCGTTGGATGCCCAGAACATTTCTGGAGTAGCGTAATCTAGGAGAATAAGAAAGATAAGAAAAACCTTTATGAATCTCCAGGAGAGGACATTCAGTTTAGTCAAGATTGGATTGGGACCTGGACCCACTGATACTCGATATTAAAAGGATCGGGGGTCAAAAAGCTTGATCTGGACATCCCTATTTAACACAGCCATGTTTCCACGACAGGAATCTTCTCCAGGGACCAGAACCTTGTGTTTCCATCACAGGTACCTTCTCCAATAAACTTCAAACCTTTGCCGACACTGCAGGAACTTTCTCCAAGGACTAAGATCATTTGTAGGGAGTAGGGGACTTTTAGTTCTTCCAGTGACTAATATCATTTGTTTCTAGTGCAGGATCTTTCTCCGGGCGCTAGGAACCATTCGAGGTTCTCAGTGACCTTCCCCTCCATGCTTACGATAGGTGCAGTGTCACTGCCTCATGTGACATTACTGTTGTTGCAGCATTACCGCCACCTACTGGACCGGAGTGGAGCAGCTTGATGCACGGCTGAATGCAAAAATGACACAAAGACGGCCGTTACCCTGGGATTCGCCAGTGAACTCATTTGCCCAATGTTAGCAGGCATTTAGATTGTAGTAGAAACGAAGACAACCAATGGTCTGAAGGACCATTTTCATTCCTTAGAAATCAAAAGAGAACGCTCTCTGCAGAATTTAAATAATTTGTAGGGGTTGTGAACACTGTCAACATTGACCCAAGTTGCTTTCCATTTGCAAGTACTACTAATCAGCTGGAACTAATGCAGAGAGACAGAAAGAGGAGAAGGAGGAGGAAGACGAGGATAAAAAAAAGAAAACAAAAATGGAAGGGTAGACTAAAGACTAAAGTTGAAATAGAAAGTGCATTAAAAGAGACAGCCAGAAACTGTGACTGTTAATCAATAGAAGCGGCGTGTGTCCGAATTCAGACCTCTGTTTCTTTTATTATGTTTTATTGAAAGCTTTCAAACTAATTTAAAGGCAACACTGTAAAAGGAATGAGATCAGAATCCTCATGTATATTTATGTCTAATGCTGTGAATGAGTAAAAACATTAATAAGCACCATGTGAAAGCGAGAACAAAGAGGCTTAACATTCATTCTGAAAGATGAGAGCAGCGTCGTTCTGAAATATAGGCTGATGAGAGCCGCACAGATTGTTCATGTGCACTGTTACACAACCGACCAATTAGGGCTCACGGTCATAACACAATATTCCCTGCGTCTGCACGGGCACATTCATGACATTGGACCTACTGCTGACATACGAGGGCAATTAGATTGGCAGCCATTTCATGACCGTTCAAGTGATTCTGCTAATGAATAGCTGGATTAAGATACAGTCGTACAAGCGAGCTAATTTAAGCTACGCTGATTTTTTGAGGCTTTGAAAGCAATACGTGTACAGAGCACTGGGTGGAACATCATTACAGCTGTTCCAGATGAGTAACAATGAGACTTTTTCCAAGCAAGCAGGATGTAGCATCATGGGTAGCAACGTTGGTGTATCACTTGGTGTTCCAGATATGTTGTAAAGATATATGCATCAATCAGCCATTACATTGTGACCAAGAGAAGTAAATAACTGCTGGTAAACTTCTGGACCTGGCATCCATTCATTGGTGTGGATGTAGCACCCACCTAGACCAGACCAGGCACCCCCACTCCATAGCAATGACACTCCTTGATGGCAACCCAACCTTAACTAACAAACCTTTGGCTGGACAAATTAACCTTTTAACAGCTAAGCCTCAAAATGTCTACCTGGGCTATGTTGACGATAGAAACGGTCAGAAAATGTCCCAACATATTGGCTGTAAAGTGCAACGTTTCAGCTTCCAGAAACCGCTGAAAATTTTCACAATAGTGCAAATCGTGACGTAATTATGTTAATCCAAAGTGTTCTTGTGCAAACGTGCTTTTAGTTTTAAAGGCTTGGTATTGGGTCTGGGTCAGCAGTTTAGTTCTGCACTGATACTGGTTCATTTACACAGCATATGTGGCCCATGCAGCCGACCTTATAACTATTCCTATTAGTATCAGGGAAATGTAAGCATAAACGCAGTATTAGTAGACAAAACGATTTACTCGCTGAACATATTTGAACAAAACCAAGACCGGGCATACACTGTATGATATTTTAACTCCTTTGACTCAGCTCCATCTCAAACTGCACGACTAGATCGCTGAGTTCAAAAGTTCACAGCCTACGATTCATGTTCTCACACTATACGTCCTGATGCTCTGATGTGACTTGACTGCTCACACTGTACGTCCACATACCACACATCGGACTTTTGTATCCGGAACTGCAACGGCAAAAAGAAGTAGAAGAAGAAGAGGAACCAGGAAGTGGGAGACGCACGCCGAAGTTGTTTTGACGTAACTTCAGTGATCGCTCATGCTCTGTGCGAGAGGTTGAGGTAAATCAGCTGCTTCTACTGTGAGAAGGAGCGAGGAGCGACCAGGATTTCAGACAAGTTTCTTGCGAGCACACGATTTGTGATCAGGAGGTCATCATGAGGTGTTCATCTCTCCTCGTTACCTCACGTATACTGTACGAAGCACGACGCGCGATTGAGCTGAAATTCAGCCTGATTCAAAACAATAGACACACGAGTGGAAAATCGTCTCAAAATGAGCCGACAATCGCACAGTGTACGCCCGGCTTAAGTATTGTGACAGCAGTGCTATAATTCTTGTAAACAAACTAATAAAATAAATGAATATTGATCTGTGATAATGGAAATACTCTTACAAACCAAGAGACGGACAAAACAAAAACAACAATAAGTCATTTCATTCCAGTTCTGTCATATTCCTCTTCCACTAACACCTTTCTAAATAATGGTACGTCCACATCCCATAAACAGCCTGGACTTCTATTCTGCATTAATCAACCACAGGGACTCCACTGTGGTCATTCATAACCATCAAAGCACATCAACATGCACACACACATGCAAAAAAAACACACACAAACACTCCATGTCTCTCCTTTCTTTTCCCCGCTGACAGGTGCCATCCATCATACTAGCTGTTCGTTAGCGCTTCCATATGTTGAACGTCGGCCACGGCGAATAAAGAGGCCAAGGTCTGCAGCGTTTGGGCACCGAATGGCTCTCTGTCCAACAGCTGCTGACATCTTGGTCACTAAAAGCAATCTTTAGGGGGTTTAAACCAGCCCAGTGGAATAAATGGGCAGAAAGATCTGTTATGATTTTCTCTCTCAAACCAACTGGAATGTCAGTGACAAAGAGACGGCGCTAACTAATGCACTGAGATCAGAGTTGACAATACAGTGCAGTCAGAGAATAAGGTCTTCATGTGTTGGAATGGCCGTTTAGGGGTCGTTCTGCTTCTGAATCCTTCATCTATTTAGTTTCCTGCATAATTTGCATTAATCACTAGTGTGGTTACGACGTTAAAACACGTGTTGGAAGCTTCCTGGCTTTGCTGCGTTAGGTCGGTAAATGAAGAGAGCTGCCGAAGCACACACGGCATCGGTGTCCTCACTGACAGCAACAAATATTTCCAGTGGCTAAGTGGAGCCATATGCTGACCAATTAACTCTTACAGAAAAGAATTAGGCTTCGTATGGTTCACCTTCAGCTGGCACCAAGGCATGTAATGGAGCTGTGGACGCGGTCCACGAGGTCCATTTGCACATTTGATTTTTCTCCAAATAAACATATAACCAGAATGTATTTCACTAGCTGACTATTACAATATGGTAATGTGTCGCCATGCATGCGAGTACAGTATATGAATTATAGGATGGAAACACTGGTTTCTGGCTTCTTCAGTTCTAGAGGATTGATGGAGGAGTTGGCGTTTAAATAGGAACATTTGTGGATGTTACCCTATAGAAACTTCTTGACTAGTGTCTCTTGGAGGAGACTGTTCTCTGTCCTCTTTCTCCAATGAATGTTAGGTCAAAGCTGTTCCATACTTCACAAGAAGCTAGAAGTTTGTTCTCGCAGCCCTCGTTTGGGAGTTCTTGCAGCTCGTTCTCGACACATTAACCAAGTAGTTTTTTTCCGACAACTATTCTGCGATTGGTCAGAAAATGGAAGTGGGCGTGATTAATACCGAAAAACTGAAGATCCCAGTGGGCTCCTAGAAGTTAAGATTCAGTGTGGCCGCTAATCTCTTTTGCGTAGAGTTTGGCACACTGTGTTAGGGTGCATGCTGAAAGAACGCCGTGATCCAACAGACACGGCCGTCAAAACGTCTGGCTAGCATCGAAAAAATATTGAGCAAAGTGACACCTGTCATCCATCTGCTGCATCTCCCATAATGCTTAGCGAACATGATGTATGATGGAGGCCTATGAGGACTTCCTTGGAGTCTCGTGAAGTATAACTGACCTGACCAGAATGGACTATTTTCTTGTTCTTGCAGGAGCGAGAACAAATGTCTTGCTTCTTACAGAGTAAGTAACAAGCGTAACACCCACAGATGTTTGGATTTAAACTCCAACTTCCCACTAGTGCTTTAGAACTGAAGAAGCTACTTGGACGAGCGGAGAAAGGTCTTCAAGAAACTCTACAATCTCTACCGGTTTCTGTTCTTTAACATTTTTGGATAAACTTCAAATAGAATATTCAAAAAAGTAAGAGCCACTAAAGCAGCTGCATCTCTGGCCCACGAGAGCTCTGAAATCTACACTTAAAACATATTCAAATCTCAAATAAATGTGTATAAAATATATATTATTAGCATACTTTCTTTTTTTTTTTTCCTCCGGCTGCGAGGTTTGTCTTTTTGACCTTTGCTAATGTAAAATATTTGATATTAGCATCTCATCAGACACCAAGTCAGTGAACGTGACTTCAGGTCATGCATGTAACCTAATGCTTAATTAGCTTCATTAATATTAAGATCTTTAGAGTCTTTTTATTCTTTAATGCATGAAGGCTGTGTTTATAGACCGTTCCAGCTGTCTGTGGGAACTTTCTTAAAAGTTGCGCAGACACCTAAGTGAAGTATTCAGAGTCACGCACTCATCGGACCATCCCGCACCTTGAAAGGTCGGGAAACAGAAGACTGCAGATGTGTTTTTTTTTTTGTTTTTTTCCTTCCTCCGCCACTTTATCACTTCCAAAACAGCTTGGACCGTCGTCTGCAGCGATGCTCTCCAGTGGCTGCAAAGTCCTTCACTTTAACGCGCCTCGTGACGAGAACACCGGCTTTAATTTTTGCGCCGGACGAGAGGCAGGAACGCTGCAGGGAAGAGATTATTAACGGACGGACGCACGTCGCACCGACAAGTACGACACAGTTAAGATTTTACTTAAATCAAGGCCGAGCGCTGGTTCAGGTTTAGACCGCGCTGCTTTAAAAGAGCAACAACACGGTGCACTCGTAGAGCTAAGAAGCATTGTTTTCCTCCGCGTTTGCTCTTTACATTGCCCTTCACGATACCATAATGGATGGTGAGTACCACTCAGCGGCGCGCTAATAGCAAATGTGTTGCCTCTTTCCTGGTTGCCACAGTGATTTCATTTCTCTCAGCAGCAGCAGCAGCAGCAGCAGGGCGATGCAGAGCTCGGCCCTGGCTGAGGAATCACTAGTGGTCCTCTGTTGTCATTTAGCGGATGCAGCTCTCCATGTTGCTTTAAACTGTGCTTTTATTCCATGTGGCATCCAGACTCCACCCCTCCCTCCCCACACCACACGGTGTTTAGCGCCAGGCCTCCTCTCGACTTTCCTATTTGCACGGGAGGAATAAACACGAGCAACTGGACAGTGCGCAAACGATTCAGTGCACACGAGCGTCCAGGGTATAATAACGGACGCCGTTTTAAATGAAGAAACGCCACGCGGCGCATTTCCAGTAAACAAGCAAAGAAGACAAATTAGGCCAAATGAAAACGGAGAGTAAAACGCTTTTGTGGGACGTAGAAGAATAATAAAATGTCCCAAAACCCATCCTGACGTCATGGTTTTAATATTGGAGCAATCACTCGTCTATTCAGTGATGCTTTTTTTAAAGTAATAGTGAAATCTTTTTTTTTTTCCCCATAGAAGATTAAAACCACCATAAAAAGCCTTTGAAAAAAAAAATCAATAAATCTTTAAAAAGCCAGTAAACGTGACATCACTTCACATGAAAATTGCTTGATTTTTTTCATCGATTTAAAAAGTCTGAAGCCCTGATTGTCGAGGACATTTAATGAAGAAAGGCCCATCACCGGCAGATTTCTTATTGATGCGGCGACTGGATGAAAGGTCGAGTAGAGGGGATGAACTGTTTGAGTACAGGACAATAAGCTCTAATTATGTAGCGCCGCGTGAATATACCATGATCTCTATGTCAGTGGAACCACTCAAGAATATACTGCAAGCTTGCTGAAGTCAGGCGTCGGTATAAATGTGACAAACCACGAGTTTTTTGACTTGTGTCTTGTGTGTAGGCTGCAAACGCGCTCGAAGAAAGATGCTACGGGAACGCAGCTGTAATCAAAGAGCAACTCCCTCTTATATATGCATGAGTCGTCCTGGCGGAGATTTGATCTGTGTGTGTGTGTGTGTGTTTGTGTGTGTGTCGGCACTCACGTCAACCACAGGCTGAAACACTTCTGTCTGCTCTCCTCTGGCTTCCAATGAAACGGCGACTGAGGCGAACGGACGACTGGCCATCTGCTGACGCTCTCTCATCAGTTGCTGTTGAAAGAAACAAGACACATGAGCAAAACGCAGACAATTCATATACGTATATATACACCGATCAGCCACAACATTATGACCAGGAGAAGTGAATATTATTGACCATCTCGTGACAGTTCAGTGTTCTGCTGGGAAACTTCTGGACCTGGCTTCATTCATTGGTGTGGATGTTACTTAGACATGTAGCACCCACCTAGACCAGACAAGGCACCCCCACCCCATAGCAATGACACTCCTTGATGGCAGCAGGATGCAGCCACAAAAACTCAAGAACCCTCAGATGGTCCATGTCCATTTCCTAATCAGTCACTACATAATAATGTTGTAATGTTGTGCTGAACAGGTCTGAAACATCACACTAAGCCATGACAGCCCAGCACCAGGACCCAGCCATTCAATCATGCAGTTTTTTTTTTTTTACCCTGTACATTTTTTCAAGTGCATTTCAACAATTAATTTGTGTCTTCAAATGGTTGTAAAATGCTAAAAAAAAACGTTGTATTTGTTGTGTTTTTTGTGCCCACAGGGCTACAGCTACCACAAGGGAAAACAATCAATACATATCTTCCCCTCCTTTCTACAGACTTCTTTTTAGACTCAAGGTGTAAACCTGGCCTGAGAAGCAGCACCTTAAAAAAACTAAATGAGATCTGCTAGAAATTACTAATGTTTTTTTAAGTAATTATACATTTTTAAAGTTCAGTATGTTGCACAGTTTCTTAAAAAGTCTAATTTAATAACTAGATCTAAATAACAGCTAGGGCTGAACTGTGGGAGCACAGCCACAACATTACGACCACTGACAGGAGAAATAAATAACATTGACTATCTTGTGACAATGCAGTGTTCTGCTGGGAAACTTCTGGACCTGGTACATGTTACTTAGACATGTACCTAAACCAGACCAGGCACCCCCACCCCATAACAATGACACTCCTTGATGGCAGCAGACATCCCCAACAGGATGCAGCCACAAAAACACTTTAGGAACAACTAAAAAAAACATGAAGAATAGCACAAGGTGTTGACCTGGCCTCTAAATTCACTAGATCCCAAACTGATCAAGTATCTGTGGGATGATCCATAGGCTCCTCCCCCCCTTTTTAAAATCTAAAAGCATAACTGTAGTTGGATATTGTTTGTGTCGTTGTCGTTGTAGTAATATGCTTCAAAGAGTTTACGGGTGAGAGAAAAATCAAAGATTGAAGATGAAACACAGGTTTTATGCTCTGTAATCCACAGCCTCAGGGCTATTAGAGCATGAGGCTAAAAATCAATAGCAGATATCAATGAGGAAACACTGAACACTGGCCATAAACATCCATGACCTAAGGACATGGAGAAATATTACTCACTGAGCTCCCAACTCTGCTTCAAGATTTCAAACTGTTTTTTGTTCTGTAAACTACAGCGACACAAAAACATCGCAAACCACCTCTTCATTGACGTGAACCCAGACTAGATTGGTTTTATATTCAAAACTATTCATCTGCATCCGGTTATTTTGATCAGCGCAGCCTGGAAGAAGATATTTACTGTAATTTATTTTTCATCACGGAGAGACTCACAAGTTTGTCTGCGGTTAGGTTCACTACCTCGGAGTGACACGATTTCTGTTGCTTAGCCTGAGCAGAAAATAGCTTCTCTTGTTCCCCACTAATCAATATTGTAAAACAACTAGCGCCACACTTTCATCAGCCACGTATTGTCTGATCGATATCTAAACAGGCTGCCATTTTAGCGCCAAGGACATCGCTGATTGTTATTGGATTTGCGATGAGCTTAAGTGTGCTGCATTAAGATCTAATTGTACTTCAGATTACTAAGCACTTGAAGTGGTGGTGATGATCGGCCCCGTGACCTGCCCTTCCTCACCTTCCTCGGCTCTACGTGTGGAGGGAAATACAAGTAATATCCAACCAAAAGAAACTTTATACTGTAAAAGAGTAAAAACAAAAATAATTGAGAGTTTTGGGTTGACTTGTTTTGCCATTACAAAGTACTCAGACAGATCATTCCATAGCCGTGGTGACAGACAGTAGACCTTTGCCCAAGGATCTCAAGGTAGCACCAACCTGTATGGTGCTAAAAGGTCAGTGACATATAGTCCAGGGGCATAAGGCGCTTTAAAAGTAATCAGTAAGAACTTAAAATCGATAAACGTACTGGGAGCCATTGGAGATCTGCTAAAACTGGACTGATGTGATCCCTTTTCCTGGTTCTGGTCAAAAGCCTGGAAGCGAAATGTTGGACCATCTAGCTGGCCCCTTAAAAGTGAAGCCAAAGCATGTAGAGCTCCCCCTGGTGTCTGGCTGCAGTATAGGTCATAAGCTCCACCCCCTCAATGTTTGTGGGCGGGACTTGGGCCAAACTAAAACTCTAAAGTACACGTCAAAATTACGTTGTTAATATAATGTTGATGTATTTGAAGTGTCAATTTTTCTGAGAAGTTTCGTATTTGTTAATTAAACTAAAACGCGAGTGAGTCTGGAGGAACTGTGGTGTGGGGCATTGATATTGCAATGTCACAAGGAGGCACCGCCCAAATCCCCGGGAAAACTGCATAAATTTGGGCAATGCAAGGAAGCGGTGATGTGTTCTTTAAATTTATATACAATCTGGGGCTGAAACAAGTAAAAATGCTGATGGAAACATTCCTCCTATCTATCATAGCAGTATGAGAGTTAAAACTCTCAACCAGACCCCTAGGTTTTTCACAACGGGACTGATGTTGTTGCAGAGGTAACCAGCCATGGGTACAACTTGCTTTGGCAGCTGCTGCGGTCCAATTACAACGATTTAGGCTTTACCCAAAGTTGTTGCTCATCCAGCTTTTAATATCATGGAGACATAAAGTTACTAACCGACTGTTCACTAAACACTTCTTCCAATCAGCAACACTCCCCAGCAACTAAAAGCCTCATTTCCGCTGCGTGGCACAAGTGGACTCCAGCTGACTTCACTTACTTTTGGGATCAGATTTTCAACAGTTCTCCATTAGCAATTTTGGGACGATTGTCTAAAAGAAACTGCCATTGCTGTGGCTGGTAGCTCGGCCATTTAAAAAGTTGTCGATTCTGGTATCCTGAGTCACAGTTCGCTCTGAACAATCAGCAGTTTGCTTTCAAGTCACATTTTAGTATCGGTTGAGTTTGTTTGGAACCTTCACCAAGGAGAAACCAAAGAAGAAGTACCAGGAATGAACGCAAATCCACCATGGAATTTATATCTGGCCACCCTCGTCACTGAATGTTCTAATTGGTCAAATTAAAAAATATATACATATCCATTATGATGCCTAACATAACCTAATGTCTCACAGTACAATAGGCAGAGTGAATCAGCTGTATGAGAGCACAGAGCTTTCTAGTGGTCTCGTTCCTGCATTCAAATTTGTCCTTGGGGTATTAATGGACCCTGAAAAATCTCGCGTCCTGACCCCCACCCTCACTCACGCTGACTTTAATTAAGTATTCATTAGTCTGGCTATTAATTGGCAAAAATTCATCTGAGGTCTGAAGAAGATGGCAGCACTGGAGAGACGAACAAGTGAGGGGAAAAAGGCTTCACGTCTAGGAGTTTATCAAGAACTCAATCTCTGTGACAGTTTTATAAAGACTGCGTCGGGGTACTGTATTCATTCCTTCGCACTGCTATTATTTTGTCGAGCGTCTAAACAGGGACAAAAAAAAGGGATGTCAAGAAAACCTGAGGATAATTGGGAGCAAACGGTGACTCATTACCGAGGCAGTTCTTCAGCTAGGAGCCTCTTTGCATTGATGTTTATCTTGAAAATATGATGTATTCAAATCCGTCCATAACAAATAAAATGTCAATTATATTACCGAGTATAATTTGCAGTAAATATCTGTCAAATCCCAATGTTTTCTCCAACCTAAAGTCCTTCTAATTTAAGAATTTGGGTGTTTCTGTATGCTCTGTGCATGACATGAGTTAACGGCTAAACTTTTACTTTACTTTTTTAAAAGACGTATCGGTGAGAAGTGAATGAGAGGAAAGTAACACTGCTTTTTTGACTCAGTGAAAACATTCCCTAAGGGAGGTAAAGCTGAGAAGAAGGAAAGAAAAAAAAAACAACAGCCACATGAAATTGAGATTGATCACTTGATTGATTTTTCTTTTTGTAGCTCTGATTCTTAAACTTTATATCTGAGGTCCCATGCGAGGTTGGCGCGCACACATCTCTACTGTTAAAACATCAAACCGGCAGTACAAAAACCTATAGATTTGAGCTGCTGGGCCACCAGAGGTCAAAATGAGAAATTTTGCCCTTTTCGAGAAGATAAACGCAGGATGGAGGGCCGAGCGAGGTTGCTGCAAAACAAGAAAACAGCTCAGGGCTTATTATGGCTTCCGATGCAAAAGCTTCAAATCCAACAACATTCATCCTAAATGTCAGATAGCAGTAATGTTATTTATCATGTAGTGGAATTCATTTAAAGCAGCAAACCGCGAGAGGAGAGCAGAAGCAAAGTCGAACGGAGGTGGTGGTAGGGGTAAGGGGGAGGGAGGGATGCTGGGGCTTTTTGCTCACTGTCCAGAAACATGCGTCAAAAATGTGGCGGGAATACAATCATCAACGGGCCAACACAATACCGGAGAGATCCTAGAAATGAATACTAAGTTAATGACAAAAGGCAAGAGTGAACTCTGTAAAACCAATTAACGTCCGCGCAATGACAGACTGATTTTGTCGGGAATACAAGCTGGAGCCATTCACGGTTTTGATAAGGGCGGGCATGGAGCGCATTGCCACGCAACTTGATTAATTTGGCAAGTGAGTGCCTGAATTATCAGCGTGGCGAATACAGCATTCTGCTTCCTTCATTGGATTCTATAAAAGGGTAGGTGTCATCCCGCCTCTGAGCATATTTTACACCTAAGCAGGTCACTCTGTCCCTTTCAAAGATCACTGGTTGCACCCACGGGCACTGTCCTGCCAAAAAAAACAAGCAAACGCGTAATAAAATGACACACTATTGAGTTGCTTTTCTGGCAGCAAATCCACCTCTATTTTTCCCAATTGGTAGCACATTTGCTTTTTACATTCTGTGCATTTTGACAATCTCCACACATACTGTGATTAATGAACTGAAGATCTGCAGATGAGGATACCCAGGCTAGTAGACTGCCTCTGTACGCGCTGCTGGAGTTACGTGAATGTTAAATAGGGTTTAATCGGGACATAAAACAGCAACTCGTTAAGCGGGACAGCTTCCAAGACACCCGGGGTGAGCTATGGCCTCCGCTGGGCGACTCATCATTTAGGAGCCCTGTGTAACTTTAAAGGGAATTATGAGAGAGAGTGGCAACTTTAAAGTGAACAAAGGACAATCAAGGTGACGAGGGGCTTAAGAGCAGGATAATCTTATTGTAGCAATCGATGGCTGCTGATTGAGCTTTTGAAGAGCGGAGAGTGAGATCACGAGTCTGCAGAAAGGCATGTGAATATGAGAAATGTGTTCATTTGACTTTAAATAAGACAATGTTAATGTGTTTGTTTAAAGCAGTGGTTGTACAGATTAGCTGACCGGTGAGCTTGACGACTTTAAGGATCATGTGGACTAGTCACTGATCATGTGACAATAATAACAACATGGACGCCTCCTAGAAGACAGGTGAGGAGCCCAGTGGGTCGTTGGTTCATCAAGCCCATACGACCGTGACATGTCAGTCCTGAAACACAACTGCAATGCATCTGAAAAGGCTAACGCTAATGCTAGCAGAGGAGCAGTCAAAACCTTGCACATCAACTATTTGATAAAGTTATTAGACCTTTAGCTGCTACACTATCCCATCTAACAACACACTGTGGAGTACTATTAAATGCTACTGAGGTGATGCATGTTTTATACAGGCTATACATATCTGCAGCTCACAGTATGTAGCACGTGAGCGGTTTGTTCTCAGCGTATGTATTCAGATCAAGAATATAGATTTCATTACCTTCTACTGGGTTTATATCATTGACGTCATCAGAGACTAGTCGTCCTGACGTGACTTTACATAGAAAAACAGAAAAAATGGCCGAGAGTGACCAACTTGAGCTCATTATAAAACATGCAGCTCCCTCGTTTATTTGAATTAGGCCAGGCTGGCAATGAGGTAGGGCTGCCAGCACAAAAAAAAAAAAACACATCAACATTGGGTTCGTCCAAAAGGGAGGAAAACAACAAGAACAAAACACTGGCTCGGCTTCTGCCAAACCAAAGTCATTCAACGAGGCATTGATCATCAAATACAAGCAATTTGTGAAAAGTGTAGCTTCTACACGGTGACTGTTGCAACACAAATTAAAAAGACTGATCACTTTCCAGAGAAGCAGAGTTTTTTATTCCAGGAGCATAAATAAGTAAAAAGGCTTTAAACTCACGATCTATTGCTAGAACAGCTATCTGCAGCGGCTTCACCCACGCGAGGCACATTTTACTTGTTCTCAGCGTGTGCTGAAAATTGATCTGTTACATTGAGACTTGGGGGTAAAACCAGAAAATTTCGACCTGGCATGAACGTAGAAGAAACTAGGAGCGTGATGTTGCAGCAGACGTCACACACTTTTTCTGAACCTTCAAATCCATCACTATCTTTTCCTCAGATGACATGTCTGTGCCATATGAACTGACCACAGTAATTACTAATGTCATAACATAATAATAATAATAATGATGTAATGCGAAAATAACGGGTCGTGGTGATGTACATCTGTTGTGCATGGTGCGTCTCCGTGTTGCGTTCTCGTAAAATGTCAGAGCCTCCTCCCCGCCCGTTCCCCCCACAGGTAGCTTCAAAGAGGTCAACCCGTCCGTGTCCTCCTCCGTGGCATTTACAGCTGTTGTCTTTTCTTGCCTTTGTCCCCACACAGGATCTAAGTCTTGTCACATATCCTCAGCTGAAATTATTCAAATGTAACAGCTGCACCTTTGTTGCCACGTCCAGACGAGAAAAAAAATAAATAAAAAGCCCTCATCCAATTATGGCTTTAATGTGGTAAATGATCAGCTCTGCGAGATTAAAACAATTCAGGGAATTACTTGTTGACTTTGTGGGAGGCTCTTGGAAATCATTTTTCTGACCTCCATTCACAACCAATTTTCAGAATTACATGCGGTTAATGATTGCTTTGTTAGAGAAATGTTTATAGTAAATAGGGATCCAGTTAATTTCCTAGAAAATCTGGTTCATAGAAGGATGTTTTTTCTTTTTCTTTTTTTTGTCACAGCACAACCCAGACGAACTAACACAGATTTCACACCAGAAAGGCAATAAAAAACACAGTGAAAAGTTCAATCAGTATCAGACATCCATATGCCACTTGGCTGGATCAAAGCCTCATTATTGTCTCTGCCATTTCTGAAAGCCTCATTAAGGCTCATTCACTCCGTGTCCTTATGTCAGATGGAGGCTTAGATGGCTCCCAGCCCAAATCCTTCTATCTCTTATTTGGACAAGCCTCGTAAGTGCAGGGGGAGCCTGTTCACAAATTAAATGGACACAATGTTCAGTCAAGAGCCAAAGATTTCACCAATGAGGCAAGATTGCCGGATCGGAATCAGTTTATCAAAAACTATACCAAATAAAGTACTGTTTCAATAGGAAGCAGTCGTTTCAAACATTAGCTACTACACGGCTGTAGATGAAACCTCTATGATTTCAAGAAGGGTGTCAAAATAAATCCTGAACTTGCCCCTAAAACAAAGTGGATTTGGACTGTAGGACATTGCATAATGAAAACTACGTTATGGATCTACAGAACTATGGATAGACGATGAGATACATGCCAGAAACTGAGGTCAGAGGCACCTTTATAAAACCTTGTGATAAAGCAAGCCAGGTAACATTAAGAAAGTGATTAGATCTGTGGGAATGTGGGACTCTAAATTTGTATTTTTGGTGCTCCTAATAGGTCCTGGGGGATGATACAATGAGCTTCTATCCTCTAATTTCTTCTCTTGCACTGAGCACCTATCCTCTAATTTCTTCTCTTGCACCGAGCACCTATCCTCTAATTTCTTCTCTCTAACACTGAGCACCTATCCTCTAATTTCTTCTCTCTCACACCGAGCACCCATCCTCTAATTTCTTCTCTCTTGCCCCCAGCGTCTATCCTCTAATTTATGTCCCTTTCTCCATCTCCAGCTGTATGTTTATATCGCACCTCCTGCTGCAGACTTCTCCCTCTTTTCCCTCTCTACCCGGTCGGCCTCAAGCAGACAGGCTTGAGGCCCTGCTCGAGGTTTCTTCCAGTTAAAAGGGAAGTTTTGTGCTTTTCTGAGGGTTTCACACCAGGTTTTGCAAAATATCTCGAGACAATTTGTATTGTTACTCACGCTACATCACTCACAACTGAACAATGTGGGAAAAAATATTAACATCAGCACCGACTTTTGTTTTTTAATCTGTCATTTATATAATTGAGTCTTTAAATCTACTGTGGTTTCCTCGGTTTTCCTTGACTAATTTTCTTAATTCTGCCTGATAAAAAAAACAGAAAAACAACCAGACATAAATGCCAAAGAAATCTTTCTGGGACATGAGAGACATTTCGTGTAATTGTCTCTTGAGCAGCAAAAGCTCTTGTCTCTTTTTGGAGGGGTTGTTTTCTTCAGAAGGATTGATTGTGTCTGCACCTGTCAGACACCGATACTAGAGCTTATTAAACGAAAGTAGGAAGAAGGTTGAAGTTGAAGGTTGTTCGAGACAATGCTGTTTTTTTGGAGCGGATGACTATTTGTATTTAGGTTGTGTGCAAGAGTATCACCTGAACATACAAAAAAACAGGCCAGAATCGACAGAAAAGTTTAACTCCAGCATAATATGCAAATACTTAAAGTAGTGTTTGACTTTAAAGCTTCAAAATACTTTTTCAAATACGAGTACTTCGTTATTTGCTGGATGCCATATTTCATACAGAAAGTGGTTTGGTTATGATCCCTACAAAAGATTCTTCTGACCTGGGTATTACGGAGAGAACTGCCACATGAGAAGTAGTTAAAGACTACTCGCAAAAATGAAGTACCCTCAACAACAGTGAAGAACACCCTCTAGGCTGTTACAGCTTTCAGGAAAAGGTTACCAACACGCAGCTTCTCTTTACAGTGTTTCTTTAAAAGTAGGGCGCCTGAAAATGCCACAACAGTACCCTAAAGGCATTAGTTTTTTTCACAGGTTTATAAAGCCGTGTACTACAAATATAAATCCTTAAGAATACATGACAGCAGTGCACTCTGAAACAAATAATACATTTAGAGGTTTCACTGCATACGTGAGAAATTCTTGATCAAAATTTTATATCCCAGTCGGGGGGCGGTTCTCTTGAAGCAAGTTTTTGAGAATTCACCCCGATCGAACCTGTGAGCGCTTCACCTTTAGAGCAGAGAAAAGTTCATAACAAATCCCAACAGAATGCCAGCGGCTTTTGGGGGTGCAGGGTAGATTCAAATGCAGAAATATGAGCACAGCACAGAATGTAAAGTTCACTTAAGGATTGGATCATGTTTCAAAGAGGAGGGGGAAAAAAAGCTGTTCTGTTACTAAATGAGCCGAAAGAAACATGGCGACAAGAGTGCAGCAGAAGGAGAGAATTCAGGGAGAGACATGATATTGTAGAAATTGTAGAAATCTATGGGATAAGTCACAGATAGAGATGATATGAGTGTAATGAATCTGTTTAAAAATGAGCCTCTGAAACAAATACATACAGTATGATTGGTAAACTGGCCTCCACATCATTGGAGCATTGACGCTTCAGATCAGAAGCTTACATTGAAAATGACTTATTTTCTTCAACAGTGTGAACACACACAAGTCTGCTTGAGTTGCTTCTTGGATAACTACATCTAGAACATTAATTAGCATAGGATTTGTTCAAGTGCTTTAGCGGGATGAGTAAGTGCCATTGGTCACGTCAAGGCTACAGCTACAGGAGCTGCAAATGAGTTCCAGGAAATTCTGCACATGCGTTGCACACATCTATACGTACAGATAATAAGGCATTTCTATAGCCATTCGCTAAGGTAGGAGCCTGGACCTGAGTTATGAGACCTCTCTCAGATCTCTGCAAGTCCTGTTTCCATTCGTACTTTATTAATTTTACTCTTACAGCCATGTTTACATCCTCCGTGGACAGTTTGCATGTCATGCTGCTCACTTGTGGCTTAAATTGCACCCTGGAGTCAAACCGTTTTCTGAAGCTGAACTGATCTCTGACTGTTTTGGATTGGGACTGGATCTGATCTGGCTCACATTGATCCGCATTCCTTTGCTAGTGTCACATTAAAGACCCCCCATACTCAACAGGGGAGGCTCGTCCATGTCTGTTCATTAGTAATGGCAGTCTTTTAAGATATTATGTCCTTGCAGCTTTTAACTGACTAAGTAATAAATTATTTTAATCAAGAAATGACAAATTAAGGTATTTTATGAGTTCACTGCATGTGATCTTGTGTTAATTGATGATGGGGTCGTATGAGGAGTCGTGTGTGGGTAAGTTACGTTCTTCCTCAATCATCAGTGTCTTTATTTATAGGGGTGGGAAAAAAATTCAATTCTCCGATGGTTTTCGATTCTATCTTGAACGATTTTCTCACAAAATTTAAAATCACGCATGGAAATGTAGATTAAAAAAAATCTAGATTAATCGATAATCGTTTTAGAATCGAATCGTTGACCCTTGAATCGGAATCGAATCGAATCATGAGGTGCCAAGAGATTCCCACCCCTATTTACTTACGTTTACTACTGATGCATATGCAAATGCAAGGTTGTAGTTATACTCTAAAGCCTTGTGCAGGTCTAACTAACATCAGGACGGAGATCAATAAATAACATCTCAACGCGTGAAGCCAAAGTCACGACGCAGACACATAAAACAGCACCAAAACTTTTTAATCCAACGAAACCAGGCTTTTATTTAACCGTGTATTTGTTTTCATCTGACAGCTAAAGGAGAGCCACAAACAGATGATATTTATGGGGAGAGGAGACAGACAAAGTGAGCAGAATATTAATGGCGAGAGCCCATCTGCTTGCATTAATTTTTATTGACTTTAATTCTTTGGATAGGCTCGATCCGGAGTCACGGCGGCTATCATTCTTGTTTATTTTCATATATCAATTAGAGGATATAAAATTCAGATCCTATGATTATCAATGTCATCCCTAAAGGGGAAATAAATTGTGAGAGCTTTATTAGTAGACTGCAGGTCATAAGGCTGGAGGTGCACCAAATTAAACTTTCTGCTATTGAGCGTCCAATTGCATCTAGGAGAATACAGGACTCGCTCTGAAAAGATGGAAATGATGGCTGGGCTTGCAGAACCCACCCAGTGTGGTTTGGGTTAAGGGCAGTGAGGTGAATTTGCATACATTTTGCTCTCTTCCTCAATTTCCTGCACAGTATCTCTCTTACCCCCCCTTTCATAATTTTGACTGCCAATCTTCTCATCTTCCAGCACTTTTCATCCCCGTCTTTTTCAACCCCGTCTTTCATACCAGCACTGAATATTAATCATTAATATCCACTTTTCCATGAGTCATTCTCCACTTGATACTTTTATTTCACCAAGCGTACACTAAACTTAAATCCACAATTTATCTTTATTATCATATTTATTTCCAACCATGTTGATTTTGGCAATGTAGCATTAGCATTTAACAATAACTGGTGTACACTTTTGTTGGATGGTGACCTGAAAGCTTACAATTAAGCCAAATGCTTCGATTTACGCTGAGATGGTCACAGTTCAGGACTAGTGAGCTATCACAGTGGGTATGTCATGTGATTGCTGATTGATATGACAGCTGTTTAAATAGCTATTCACCAATCCTACAGTCGTTGAATATGTTGCTGGAGTAAAATGTTCTGTCCGGAGCTGGGGTTTGTTGCCATGGTAGCCGAGAAACTGGTGGATGCTTGTTGAGAATGTCTCTTTTGAGCCAAACCAGGGTCTAAACCTTACAGAGTCATTCGGTTGCCTAAACATAACTAAACTGCGACGAAAAACAAAATAAATAATCCAAATCAAACTCTCGTCTCCTAGCTAAAAGTCCTGCATTGGATTTTTAACATTATCCAACCCTTCTCCTCTGAAAGCAATGTAAAGCTAGGTTTATACTTCTGCAATGGAACTGCACCGTGGTAAGTAGAGATGCTCCGAAAACTGCTGCAGTTATCGCTTGCAACATCAAAAACATCCAATTTCGGCGATAAAAGTCCGAAATATTTCGAAATATTATCGCTGAAACAATACGACAGCAGCAATGTTTGGCTGAAAACGCCACGAAAGAATGTATGGTACGTCCCTAGTTGCATCGATTTGCATGCCCTGGTGTGTTACCATCATTCTGTAACTATGCCACTAAGACACAAGTCACCCAGCAGAAATTAAATGAAACTGCAATGAAATCAAATAAATGAAAAGAAAATCTACTAACCAAAAAAAAAAAAAAAAACTATCATGTGCAAAATGTGCCAGTTACAATAAGTCCAGCATCAGTGTGATGCCGTAGCTATGGCGACAGCCCAGAGCCTATGCAGACCTTAACGCTGTAGCCTGACGTGCACCTCCCCAGAAATGTAACTACACGTGGTGGCAATGCACACCGCAAGGGCTGTGATTGGTCCGCTTGGTAGTAGCTTGTTTCCACTTTAGTATTTTCGGCTGGTTCTCCATCTCCATTTTCTAATTGATTGTTTTGTATTAATAAAGATAGAACACATGGAGGAGAGGTTAACTGAGGAGGCTGAGAGATACAAACATCTGTCTGACTGCGAAAGTTTGAGTCATAATTTAGATCCAGAATTATGTCTACTAGGTAATTGAATAATCACTGGATCCTTGACAAACTCCCAAACCAAATTCATAGATGTTGCTTTATCTGCGACCAGAAAATATACAATTGTAGAGCTCTTGAAAAAATTACATATAAGGATTGACATTGTTAATTTGTGTTATGTATGTTGTTGTGTTGAAAAGTTAAAATATATATTCAAAAAAAAAGAAAGAAAGAGAAGCAGGAGGTAGAAACGGAGATTAACAAGGCCGGCAAAAAAGATACAGCGCCCACTAGTGTTTGGGTGGTGTTGTTACAGAGCATGCCAGTATAAGCCTCTCTCTCTCTCTCTGTATGTTTTTCTGTTTACATCATGGAGCTTCAATCCTCGCTCGATCAAACCCAGCCTAAACAAATATCATACAGCTGGACACAGATTGCGAGCTACGTATTATAGACCCGGCTCTCACACTGTGACACGTCGTAATTGTTGTCTGAATGGCGTGTCAGGAAAAAAAACAAAAAACAAGGGGCTCCGTTGGCAGCACATTTACATTCACTCCTTCTATGGAGGCAGTGTGAAGGATAATTGCATACTGTCACAATCACGTGTCAACAGAACGTGTTTTATGGACTTACTTCTCTCCGTCGTGACGCCCAGCAGGTCTGTTTGATCTTCCACACCACGGCTGCTACCAGGAGTAGTGACAGAAAGCAACTGTGATAGAAGAGAAGAAAGAAAAAATGGAAACCATCAGGTATTTAAAGGCTTCGCTGGGAATCGGTAACTGAAATAAACTCGGCTGAAGACCCATTTACTGTCACATTATTAGCGTCTGAAACAACACGGACGTAACTCCTTAAAGTTTCCTTCGAACTTCAAAACAAAAAAAGGGAGATGATTTGAGGAGGTATTACGTTCATCTCTTCAGCAGGCTGAATACTTTGGCCGATTACTTCAATTAATAACCCAACGGCAAAATCATTAGTCGAGGGGAAATTCTGCAAGGTCCAAGCACTGCAGGGATAGAAAAATATGACTGATAGTTAGCTTCCACTTCATTATGCACGTGACAGATGAGAATGTAAAGATGATTATGTGCTAAAGAGACATTGGGCACTTTTTAAGAGCTTATCGTGGGGTGGAAATGTTTTTTTTTTGAGGCGGTTATCATTTTGTCAATGAGGGGATTGATATAGTAGCATATTTAAGCTATAGTGCCAGAGCCGGTGCATCATTAACAACACCTTTCTATGTCATAATGATTGCAGTCACTACTGCAATGGAGGCTGAAAATAATGGGGTTATGACCAAACGTTATGAAAACAACAATGGTTCTATGATTTTGCAGTCACTGTCTACCAGGAGCAATGAAAAAAGAGTAGAAGAAAAAGTAAGCATCTTAAAAAAAGAGACTGCAGATTAAAAAAAAAAAAAACAGGGTTATTTTTTCCTCATTGGAGAGCGCTGAAAGAAACGATGGGACTGAGGGAATGTGGACGGTACACAGACAGTTTGGGTAACAACCACAGACTATACGAAGATGGACGATGGAACTGCTCCTCAAAAGTGAAGCCAAAGCAAGTAGAGCTCCCCCTGGTGTCTGGCTGCAGCATATATCATAAGCCACGCCCCCTCCATTTAAGTGGGCGGGGCTTGGTCCAAATTCAACCACAATTTTTTTTTTTTTTTTTCAAGGACGGTTTCTGTCATTTTAGGTGGTTAATATAATACTGATACTGATTCAAAGTAAATGTTTTGGATAAGTTTTGTTTTACCAAGTTCTGACGCTAAAGAAACAGGATGGGACATAACGAATAACAGTCGCCATGCTAACTGCTTCGTAAAGTGTCCTGCAGGGCCATGAGAGTTGTAATAAAAACATTTCCTTGTAGCTGGTGGAGGTAGAGCAGGGTGTCGTATTAATTAAATGAAAACACGAGTGAGTCTGGAGGAAATGTGGGCGGGGCATTGATATCATGGCTCCACGTGGCTCCACCCTCAGACCGTACTGATCTGGCTCTGAACTTGCAAGATGGTGGAAAAATAGCGTCAGTTTGGTCAATGCAAGGAAGTAGAGACGTGTTGTCCATATTTATATACAGTCTATGCCACAGACTCTGTGGTAACAACCCTCGGTGACAGTCAGCTGTTCCTCACTGTAGCTTTGAGACAGCTTGGCAATAAATTAAAAGGTCAAGTATTGACAATTCAAGACAAATATTGCTCCTTAATTAACCTCCTTTGTTTATACAACAGAAGCCTTCGTATTTAGTGACGTCCCAATAAGGACATTTCACCAGACACCAGCTCTGATATTATGAGACAATTCGTTTGACATGTAAACTTTAGATTGTCACACCTGCTAGATCCATTGGCCAGGATGTTTGAAGAAGGCGATAAAGTGAGAAGAAAAAAAAAAAAAAGAAAGAAGAAGGATTTAAGCGGTGACTGACGAGAAACTTCAAATATCACATAAGGAATTTATTTTATGGGTGCACATGCTGGGAAGCCGTTTCAGTCTTTTAGAAGTACTTGCAACATCTTAAGACACCTTTGAAGATAACAGGGAGTGCGGTGGAAGGGTTGTGGAGGCTTGAACGAGATTTGGAGAAAGAAAAAGAAAAAAACCTCCTAGACAGATGTTTGGCTTTTTCATCATCTATATATATATTTTAAACACTAGAGAAGCTTAAATCCCCTTTGCTGTTACTTCTGTTCTTAAAAGGAGTTACGCAATCGTACATGTTCTCCCTCCTTAAGGTAGCAGAGGATAAAAATAAATTGGGATTGAAAACTCACAGGAAGCTTAATTTCCCGTTGTCCTTAAAGCATTATTATTATGTTTTTAATAAAAGATAACAAAATATCATCCAAAGTTTAACCTGCTCTGCTGATTTCCTTCGATTAACATTCTTCTTTCTGCAACTACAGGCTACAGCTACCACAAGGGAAAACAATCAATACATACCTTCCCCTCCTTTCTACAGACTTCTTTTTAGACTGAAGGTGTAAACCTGGCCTGAGAAGCAGCACCTTAAAAATACTAAATGAGATCTGCTAGAAATTACTACTGTGTTTTAAGTAAATATACATTTTTAAAGTTCAGTATGTTGTCAGTTGCACAGTTGTGTGTTTCTTAAAATGTCTAGTCCAGTTACTGGATGTAAATAACAGCTAAGGCTGAACTGTGAAAGTACAGCCACAACATTACGACCAATGACAGGAGAAATAAATAACACTGACCATCTAGTGACAATTCAGTGTTCTGCTGGGAAACTTCTGGACCTGGCATTCATTCATTCATTGGTGTGGATGTTCCTTAGACATGTAGCACCCACCTAGACCAGACCAGGCACCCCCACCCCATAACAATGACACTCCTTGATGGCAGCAGACATCCCCTGCAGGATGCAGCCACAAACACACTTTAGGAACAACTAAAAAAGAACTGCACAAGGTGTTGACCTGGCCTCCAACTCCACTACTCACAAGGGAGACCTGCACAATATCAGGAAGGTGGTCATAATGTTATGCCTGATCCCGATCAGTGTATATCGTTTATGAAATCACTAAGGAACTGGATGAAAAACACCCTTGAAAGTGAAAAAAGGTGAACTGATATTTGGAGAAAAGTCCTGCTGTCATTTCTAGACCCTCTATCTCTCGTACAAGGAGGTTTCAGAAACCCTGTGGGGTGATTTGACATTTTGTCATCAGGCTGATTATGTTTCCTGCAGGTTCATCCCCCCACCTCAAATCTCCCACATGCACACACACACACACACACACACATGCTTGTGATTGCATCTCATTTTCTTCTCTGGGTTTATGGGTCAGTGAGGACTGGACCACAGCGATACAGACAAAGGTTTGACAGAATTAAAACAAAACGCCTGGAAAACAGGTGCAAACTAATGGAAATAGCACATATGACAAGCTATATGTCGTGTTACAGAAAGCTGGGGCTGATTTGGATTTAGAGAATTCAATCGTTTTTCCAAAAAAGCTGCTTAGTGTTCTGCAATTACGACTCAAACAACCATCTCCATGAGAAAACACCCAAACTGCAGCTTCTTTGTGCGTGCCAAACGGCTTCCCGTGCATGTGATGTAAGCAGCTGTCAGACACATTTTTAGATAAAACAAGCTCTGTCCTTCTCCGCTTTCCTTTCCTTGCAGGGATTCCTGAATTTGGCTATTCAGCTGTAACCCGATCAGCTGGAGCCAGAAGATAACTGAGCTTTTCGGGTAAGTTATTGTGGATGGTGCAATGATGGGCAGGTGCCTCGGGCAAAGACTGTCTTCTATTCCCTCTGTGACACCTACATGGATAATACGTTAGTCCATCAGCCACTCAGGGCAGCACACACTGACAGAGAATGAATGCGCTGAACAGGAAACTCACAGTGACTATCAGTGTTTAAGTATAGAAATTACTGTTCAACCCCATGACCCCTGATATTGCCTGCATTTTGTAAAGATGCTCACCACCACACAACAGGTATGACTAAAACCGTGCAAGGCATTGATAGGAAACTCCCGTTAAAGCTTTTCAAATATTCCCAATGTGCAACTTAAAGCATAAATTTTGCAATCATACTCACATCCCCTTAATTCATTCAGACATCGATGCGCTTTTGAAACGGCCCAATTGACTCGTTTTGAAAATTTCAGTGATGAAAGACTTCCATCACAGCTCTCAGGATGAAAAAAAAAATCATTAAGAGCCCCTCATATCTTGATCGCCCACGCCTCCTCTTTACATGGCGCTCGCAGAGAAATGTGCACCTATTTAAATTGCAACTGGCAGTTCATTTGCCACTCGAAAAGGGGAAAATCACCGCCTTGAAGACGCATTTACATGCACTTGGTTACCAGAAGTAACTCGATAAGCCCTGGGAGGCAAGAGTGGGGGAGTGAAGTGGTGAAGGACGACGTTTCGTGACTGAAGAACACTTTTAAAACGTTTTGTGTGTTTAGGTTGCGTACCTGAAGAACGTCACGAAGAACTGGACAAGGTCCATGATGCTGTTGTGTTGGGAGAAGGCGATCTGTTTGAGGGAAAGAAAGGATGACAGTTAGATGATCACTGTGACGGTAATATACAGAAAGATTGGTGAATGTGACAGAAAGACTGTGTCTTGGTGCAAAATTATATCAACACAGGCACAAAGGCTATTATTTGGTTTTTGTATGACCCTAAATTATATTTATGGTCCAGTCTGGATCAATCTGCCAAAGAATAATGGCGGTCCAGATAAAATTGAACCGTGCTTTCTGATGAAAAGCTTTGTTGGACGGTTCAGACTTATGTTCAACGTCAGGCCATCGACAGAGCCAGAAAAAAAAATCAAAAGTGCGGCTTTGAAATGGAAAAAAATCCTAAAAATACCAACACTTTCCAGGTACTTCCATCAGACATGCACTCATCCACAAACCAATCAATGTAAAGTTAAACAAAGGACTTGTTTGAGGTTTCTTGAAGGCATTTCACATTAAGGTGAGTGCCTTCCAGAGGTCCTCCAGCTCTGACTGAAGAAGCCACTTAGATCAGCCGAGAAAATTCAAACGAGTCTTTTGTTTGCTTTACCATGACTTGGATGATTGAGAGTATTCACAGAGACAATGTCAAGTATCGGGAGACACAGTCCACAGTACGTAGATGTGTAGTCTTCAGTGTGCTCGCAAGAAACCTAACCAACCGGATCAAATGTATAAGAAGATTAACCTAGGTTCAGACATTGGTTTTGAAGCCTCAGTACAGCTAATCCTCTCATTTCTTGGCTGAAATAAATAAAATAAAAATCTTACGATATAAAAAAACATCTACAAATGTTTGCTACCATTTTCCTTGAAGGATCAAAACGTTCATCTGGACCCAAGAGAGAATCTAGTGAACTTTGCCTGAGCTCTCCAAGCCGCCGCGTGACACTGCTAAGGGGTTAACGCGATGTGGTGTCGGCCGGCAGGTCAAGTAGACATTAAGAACGGAGCGAGCCCTCTGAAAGGTCACAGACAACAAACCTCTGGAGGTCTTTCTACTGAAGCTGTCTGTTTGAATGTGGTGCAGCAAGACAGAAGCAAGGTGGAGAGTTTGTGCCGGGGGGCGACAAGAATTAATTCAATCATCCGGACTGATCTGGAGTGAAGTTATGTGTCGACCCACGGGTATCCTACTGTACTGATGCTATAAAAAAATGCTGTGAACTAAGAACGCTTTCAAAAATGGATGTGTTTAGTAGTTTATTTTCATCAATTAATAATTCATCGGTGTGACCACCCCTTGCCTTCAAAACAGCGTCAGCTCTTCTAGGTTCACTTGGTTTTGAAGCAACTTGGCTTGTTGGTTGTTCCAAATATCCTGGAGAACTAAGCCCAGATCTTCTCTGGATGTAGGCTTCTTCAAATCCTTCTGACTCTTTAAGTAATCCCAGACTGACTCCATCATGTTGAGATCAGGGCTCTGTGGTGGAACATACCATTACATCCAGAACTTCTTGTTCTTCTTTAGGCTGAAGATAGTTCTTGATGTCATTAGCTGCATGTTTGGCTGTACGTTTGGGGTTGTGCCTCGTTGAATGGTATGACATGATGGATAAGTACCTGCCTGTTTGTCTCAGCATTGACGGCACCCTTAACCCTGACAAAATCTCCAACTCCATTTGCCGAAAAACTTCCAAGGAACCTTCTATCGTGCTTCACTGCTGCCTGCAGATGCTCATTATTGTACCGCTCTCAGGCCCTTCTGCAAACAAACTGCCTTCTGCTACAGCCAAATATTCCAAAGTTTGACTCAGAGCACCTGCTGTCACGTTCCTGCATCCGAGTTCCTATGTTTCTGTGCACAGTTGAGAAGTTGGCCTTGTTTCCATGTCGCAGGATTGGCTTTGTGGCTGCAGCTCTTCCATGAAGACCACATCTGGCCAGACAGATCTTCAGATTTCAAAGGGTTTTTCAAGTTTCCTTGGCTGACTACTTCGTCTACAATCTTAGAAAATCTCTGAATTCGGCCAAGTGTACCTATGACATTTGATATTTGAGAGCGTTCTCAGTTGACAGCCTTTTTTCCCCCACCTGCCTTAAACTTTAACACAGTTCTGTACATTCTAGTAAACCAAAAAAATGAACACGTTATTTTGTATTTATGTCTGAAAGGCGACACGGCCGGTGAATAAAGGCTCAGAACTATGTTTCATCTTCATTTACAGACCAAACTACACACAGTCACGGCAGCTAAATCGCCTATAATAGACCACATCAGAGTGACGAGTCATTATCTACGACGGATGCTTTGATTTACACAGAAACGTCATCTGCAGCAGCGCTAAGCCTCTGATTGGCAAAACATAGGAGTTGGGCCAAAACACACAATTTGTGCTTTCAGAGGTGGATTATTTGCATCACATTTGTTGCCTTGAATGGTAAATTTGAAACAGAATTATATTTTGATTTAGCTTTCCGCTTGTGACAAAACAAATAGAAAGCTATTCCTAAATTGCATTCCTAATTGAAAAGCTACAGGCGAGCGAATATTTGGCTTTTCTCGAAAAAATCACAGGAGGAATGTGCTTTTAGGTTATACAGTAGAAAAGAGTTTTAGTGCCTTAGTGACAACTCTATCACCTTTGCAAACTTCTGCCCTCTTTGATATTTTCAAACCTTATTAACTAGAAAATGAGAATCACTGATCTGAAATGAGATGCTCACTGACATGGCAAACGCGACCTCCAGAGCACGCTTTGCACAGATGTTTTGCTGCCTTTAATTTAATGAATGGGCCAGTTCTATGTAGTCCTTGCAAACCTGCTTTTCACATGATATGAGGTCAAAGCAATACGCGTAGGGTTAATTTAATTTCAATTCATCCACCTCGGGCCGATCAATTGCGTCATTTGAGAACATTCTCCTGTCACAAGCAGACTTTTATTACGCGGAGCAGCCTGCCGGGTGCTATTACACCGACATGTGGCGACGTCACAGAGATAATCTCGGCTCTTTGCTATCTTGATCTACATTTAAATGCTTCGAACCTTAAATACAATGGCTCATAAGTGCAAATTCGGCCTTATCTCTATCTGGTCCGACACTCTCTGCATCATAACGGCAAGCAAGAATAGAGAGAGACCTTATCCTGTTACAAAAGCTATTTGCTTTAACAGCTCAGTCCATAATAAATAAGTGACTGTTGGCTGGGAAATCTAATAGAAAACTATTACTGAGCCACCTCCACAGATGGACTGACCCCAAAGCTATTATTACGCCAAGGTGGTCCACTCATCTGCCCCGTGAAAGGGTGGGACAGAGCAGAAAAATCGATATTTGGGAGAGGACTAATTAGCAAAATGGGTATTGTTTATCATATTATTAGGAACGAAAACTGTTATCACATGGTGTCAGATTTCTTAGTAGAAGCATTTGCTTAAATAAGCAGTTTGATAGTTGGTGCAGAGTCAGGGGATAAGTCTTTGGCTTTGTACAACACCTTAGACGGATACTCATGCACGACTGAATGGAAATGAAGCGATATTTTGTTAGCTATATCCCGTTAGTCGTTCTCCAGCTGGTCTAATTAGTAAAATCACGGTTCAAGAAGCGCCTCCTCAGTGTATTGGCCTGGTTTTCCTCCTCAACTTCACTGTTTTCCTTACAACTAATCACTAATCACCAGTCTCCGTCTGTCATTTTGTCGCAATCACTCACATTAGCGCTACAGCGGCCCCCGAGCCTCGTCTAATTTTATTGCCTTCAAGAGAAGACATCATCGTTGTGGCTTTCATAAACCCTAAAACAACTAATCGCAGTTTTTTTGGGGGGAGTGGGGGCTGTATGATCCAAGAGAGAGGTTTAGAAATGTTAAATTCTGCTTTGCTTTTTCCTGATAAAGAAAAAAACAAACACACAGACAAAAAAAAACAGCTGTGCACCTACCCGATGCACGCTAACTATCGCTCATTAAATCTGTAATTACAATAAAGTGCACTTCAAATCACCCCGAGGAACAACGGTGCATCTGCAAAGATGGCTGCTCCCGCTCTCTCTCTTTATACGTGTCAGACTGAGGCCTCTTCATCATAAATGTGATCTTTACAGATTATTGTGCACACGTTGCACATCGTGGTAGCAACGTGCGACCGAGGACGACACGGGCGGCTCAGTTCAGCGTCTTATCCGTCTACCGCTAACACGAGCCGGTACGAGGCGACGAGCCGCGCTCCTTACCTGGATTTTGATGGGCCATGAAAAGTTACTGACGTAGACGTAAAAGGTAATGTTGGGGTTGCTTCTGAATGTGAACTTCTCACAGGAGAAGCTGTCTTTGTACTCCTTGATGTTTGTCTTAGAGACAATGGGCACCTCCTCTCCGGAGATGGTTCCAGCTGGAAAATAAATAAAAAAGAAAGAAAGCACAATAGCCCCCGTCAGAAAGAGCACCTTTACACGGAGCTGTTATTATGCATGCATTAATGGGCTCATCACCGAGCCATTTGGAGCAAGAGGAAAGCTTATATAAGCAACGATTATTAAGTTTAAACCGCATTAAACTACCTTCACTGTTGACCTGAAACACTGTGCAGCTTTATTGTGTAATAACACACGCCGGCGACATTTTATTGGTAAATGGGAGGAAAAGGGGGGCAGCCTGAGAGAAGGGGGGGGGGCTGAAATGCTACCGAACATAGGTCACGATTGAGTCACGTCAACAGCATTTGTCTGCGGATGTCCGTTAAATGTCCTGCAGACTGCACAAGAACAACTAAAAAGTCTGTTTCCGATCACCCACCGCTAACTACAAATGCTTCCTCTCCTCCGTTTACGTTCGGACTTTTATTATTTCTTGGTGAATAGTTGTAAAAAGGTAGTCAGTCCAAAAGCACAATAATTATCACGGCTCGTGACAAGACTTCAAGACAGGATGGTGGGGGGGAGGGGGGGCTTTTCTTTAAATAAACCTCAACGCGGTCAAAACTGAAGTGTAAATGTTAGCGTGTCTTTTTTATAAACAAGATTTAATACCCATCGTGAAATCAAAAGTAAAAAAATAAATAAATAGCGTCTATTTTCCGTCTATCTTAACGTTCCAATCCATTTCTTATTCTTCCTCATGTCAGTGGCTCCTCAACATTGACATTCCAACCCACAGCTCTGAAACAAAAGCAGCGAAAATGACAGCTTGAGTGTGGCTACGTGAGCACGTTTATCTTAATTGAAATCACCCCCCCACTACCCGCCGCCACCCCCACGACCCAAAGGCGCTTCATGCTCTCGTCGATTGCGAAGAGCCTCCCGTTCCTTCGGAGACGCACAATATCTTCGCAAAAGGAGGGAGGAAGAGGGGGGCGGTGGCGACTTCAAATATTAATGACGCTACTCCGAAAAGGTTAAGGTGGTGGCGGAGAGGGGCGCGCGGGAGGTTAACGTGTTTTAGCGGCTCCGAAATGTCAGCGTTGTGGGGACGGAGAAAGTGGCAGACGACTTGGGACGGAGGGGAGGGTGGGAGATGAACAGTGGCACTGGACGACTGCAGTGTCCTTGGGTGTCTTTCCTCAGGGGGCCTATAATATCCACTCAACAGTGACACAGCACACACACTAACAAGAGGGCGCCTTATTGTCTCATGAAGCGACCCGCTACGTGATCACTTAATTAAAACCATACAGAACGAGCTAAAGCAAGGGAAATGAAGGTAAATGGTTGAATAAGGGTTTGAGATAATTTGTAATTCTGGTCTATTTCAGCACCTTATTCTAAGATCTGACTGAACACTGTGGATGCAGGTGCTTTATCTTACCTGAATAATTAAACAGAGTCTAATCTAATCAGAGTCTGTGTGAGTGGAGATGAAGGAATGGGATGCTGATACTCTAAATATCTGCTTTAGTGACCTTCTAGTGTGGAAAAAACAGAGGCTATTTTTGTACAAATGTATATAAGATCCAAATAAAGCTCTAGAGGACATTTCAAAATCATTTTAAACCATTTTTTAATAGAAAAAGCAACAATTTTTTGACTTCAAATCAAGAACTATAAGCAATTGAACAAGAATACAAAATGTCAGTTTTTGGTTCGTGACCATTGACACCCATTTTATACATGCAAAAGAGTTAATGTAGTGCACCTATGTTCAAGTTCAGTTGGTACAGCTTTTACAGTTCTAGTCTAACCAGCTTTTTACACAAAGACGCACACACCTTAAAACAGCCTGCTAAGCTCAATAACAGTGCAAACACTAATGAAATAACGAAAATTTGATGCTTCGGCCCTATAATGGGGAAATGATTTTAGTGGTGAACACTAAAAATGACAAATCTTTTTATTTTATTATTAAAGCCTAACATTGCAGAATGAATGAGTATATTGTGTCACGGCTGTGAGATTAAAACATTTTTGGTTATAATGGGAGTCAATGGGACATTTTTGTCTGCTAATTAATCAAGGGGATGGGGAATTTTAAATTTGACGCTACACAAAAAATAATAATACATTCAAGTCGATATTTTAGATAATCTCGGCCATGTCCGAGACTGATTTGAAAAAAATGCCCCAGCCCACCCACATTAACTTTATGAAAAATAACTTTTTTGTCATTTTTTCATAAAAAACAACAGTGACCTTAAGTAATCAAACTGGCATTTAAAGAGTTTAAATTCTCAAATTGATTGAATTTTTGGAAGTTTTAAGAGATTTATGGAGAAAAATATTAATCTTACGTTTTTATAGCAGTGTTTTGGAAGTGACATTTTTATCCCTAATGACTCAAGAGGATAATTTGTTCTCACAGTGTTCTATTGATAATTTGAAGATTTTGTGAATTTCAAACTTTCTGTAGAGAGAGACTTTGTCACAATTGAGAAAAATGTCCCGAACAATGTGTGAGAGTTAAGAAATTATCTGTATGTACAGTAACAATAAAACTTGGACATTTCTACAATAAACCTTTAAACTGTAAATATAAAACATGATTACCTGTTGATCCCACCGACCACGTGATATTGAGGTTGAAGTTGTTGGATGCGTTAATGGACATGTCCAAGTTCTTGTTTGCCTTTAGGTGAAGAGCATAAATTAAACAAACATTAGACCAGCAGAACATGAGATGACAGACATGATGTAAAGAGCTTTGGTAATTCAACCAATTCTGGGCCACTTTCAGACTCCAAGTGTCACTTTATAATGATCAATCTTAATTATTGAGCCAAGCCAGTCAGACTTGAAATGTGATACTCATATATGCTGCACTCATAGGCGCTTTAAGAGTGCAGAAACTTTTTAATAGTTGCTGGAGGAGGTTCACATTTTTTTGTGTGTCTGCGCTGCAGGAACTGAAAATAATCTCAGTTCTTCATAGAGCTCTTTTTACAAGTCTTTTTTAGCTCCTGCTCCAGGGTAGGTTATTTCCCATCATGAGAGGGACTTTGGTGGTGCAAATGTACTTTGACTGTTTTAACGCATGAATGCAGGGCTGTTAAATAACTGATCAAACATAAACGGCACCACAAACAACTCACAGCACAGAAAAAATGAACAAATATTGCAAAGAATGCCTCTATGCTAAACTGACAGATTGATTTAAAGGTAACTGAATGCTCCTTTTGGTGGTTTGAACGCATTGTCTAGGAGTCAGAACAGTCTGATCTAAAAAGTGCCTCATGTCGCCAAAATGATTGAAGATGTCACTGCTCCCGTTTGATGAGTTATAGCTCTTATCGAAGAAGTTACCTGAAACCTGAAATCACAACCCCAGCAAAGCTTGTCGTATACGGAACAACTTTCACACATGTTTGGCCTCGTGGCCTTCATTAGGCCACCAAGTTGCTCCGTAACCTGAAAAGCGGTGCAGGGGTTTTGACCACTTCGTATTTCTTCCCCACCTTGGAGAGAGGCAGTTACCTGCTCGGGTGAGGCCATGAAGTTTATGGCAGTGTAGTGATTATCGTCTTCTTGGATGAGGCTGAAGGTGAACTGGTAGTCAATCAGGAGGTTGTCTGTTCAGAACATCGGAGAGGGGAGAAGGAAGACGTTATTTCTTTTCTTGTGTCCTTTAGACAAAAACGAGGGAGCAACTCTGACCCTACCAGAGACTACCATGAGAACAACTGCCTTACGCTGACAGCAAATCTTTTCTCAAATTATTAATGAATAAATTAGCATTGAATTGTCATATTATGCCAAATTATGCAGAAAGTACATACATGAACCAAAATACCTAACGAGTATTTGCTTTGGAGACAGTTAATGATTGTATTTTCAGGAAATTACAGCAAATTAAGAAGCAAATCTGCCTGAGCATGGCTTGTTGATAATGTAATCTAAGTGACTTCTTACAAAAGGCAAAATTGGCTGTATATCATTTACATTTTTAGGAAATTGCCTGATATTAATGTGGGTGTGGCTTAAGGTTTCTAAACGCATACACAAGTCGTGAATGGCGCCCCCTTGTGGTGCTCTCAATATGGTTACTGGACATTTTTGACAAGGTTTAAAACGTGTTTTCTGACATTTGCGGAAAAAAACGTAAGGTTGTACCGTGCAATTCAGTTTTATGGATGTTTCTTTGTAGTTTTCTAATATTTATTTATTCAATTTTCATCACCACTTGTTCTTGAGAGGGTCGCAGAGGGAGGGGCACGCAAAATGTTGGTATTTCCAATGGCCTTATCCTTTCAGTGTGTCTTTATATTTCCTACATTAGGTTACCTGATCGCTAGCGTGCTAACTGTGGCGTTTATGTGCCAGCAGTGACCAGCAGCAGTCCTCTCGTGACTCACGGTTGATGTGACCACCTGACTGCCAAACATTTTGTCTACATGACTTCTCTTGTAAACCACAAGCTCAAAAAGTCCCATTTGCAGGCTGCAGCAAGTCTATTTTTCTGTATCACAATCAAAGTTCTTGAACTCTGACAGTTGTCTATTTGATGCCGTCAGTGATTGTTTATATATATATGCGTGTGACAGTCGACTGGTATTAACCGCACGCACCGTTTGGCAGAAAACGGAGATAAGCTCAGAATCACACTGACTAATGCACACTGTGAAGTAGCTGGATAATGTCGCCACGAGTGCCCCGTGTTAATCTACGCTCAATGGCCTTTTAGATAGCGAGGAGTGCCGTGTTTACAATGCTGCGTGGCAGAGCTCAAGAACGAGTCCCGGTGGTGTCCAGAGGTTAAAGCACGCTTCAGGCTTTTAGTTTTCCTGTCTCTCCCTCATTGAGCCTGCTGTCAGGCTGTGGCATTTCAAAAAAAAAAATAAAAAAAGGGGACAAAAACCTTGGCAAAGGCTCTGTTGTCAGTAGCAGAGTGCTGAAAGGCAGATAACAAATCGCTAAGTACTGCAGCACCGTGAAGGACACCGCATCATGCAAACAAACACACGGAAGCACAAACACCAGAACGTACAGTATGTGCAGCCGCTCGGCACCGCTCTGCTTTTTTTTTTACTTTTAATTGCGGCCACTTCCATCACACGCGCGCACCTTGACGGATCCTCCTTTTGCTTTTACAAGTCAACCCGGCATTTAGTCAACTCTCTAAATGAATAAACGAGTAGGTGCGTGATTGAGTGAGTAGACAAGTGGAGAGTTTTTTTACTCCTCCGTCTCCTTGATTAGCTCAATCACTCACTCCCTCTGATGCACTTGACATTTTCACGACAAGTCATTCTGTCACCGAACAAGCGCCCCTGGTGCCAAAGTGCTAAAATGCTCCATCTGCCCTGAGCGGAAGAGTGGAAGTGTAGAGACCGAGAGAGAGAGAGAGAGAGAGTGACAGAAAGAAAGAAAAGCTCTGAGAGAGAGAGAGAGAGAGAGAGAGAGAGAGAGACAGAGAGAGAATAGCCAAGAATAATCAAGGGGGTGTGTGTGACTGAGTGCATATGAGCTGTCTCTCCAGCAAGTAGCTGTCCAGCGGAGAATTACTCACAGTAACAGGTTCCTCTGAGTGGATTGCCAAGGTAACGGTTTTCTGAGTCACATCTGCAGCGAAGAAAACAGAGAGGAGAGAACAAGATGAAGACAGGCGCTAACAGATTGAGAGCGAGGACGCCTCTTATCGGGGGGGAGCGGTGTGCGCCAAAGTGCCAGCGCATTAGCTCCCGCTGTTGGCGCCTCATCAAGTCTCGTACTTCTGACAAAGAGGAAATAATCTGATAGTTTGGAAAAGTTAATTAGATTTTTTTTATCTTTTTATTTTTTTAAAACATTTGTTTATCAAAGTTGGACGGTGACGCGCAACAAACTTTACATTCCCTCCACCTGATCGCGGGTAATCCCGTAAAAGGCCTCAGAGAAAACAACACGACTTATGTAAATGATTAAACTGAATCATGGGAGAGACAAATCAAGAATAACAACCAGAGAGGATGAACATCTTCTAACAAATTAGACATTTTTAAGATGTATACACCGACCAGGCATAACATTATGACCACCTTCCTAATATTGTGCAGGTCTCCCTTGTGGTGACTCATTAGAGAATGGACATGGGCCTTCAGACGGTGTCCTGTGGTGTCGTGGATCAACCCACAGATACTTGATCAGTTTGGGATCTAGTGAATTTGGAGGCCAGGTCAACACCTTGAGATGTTCTTCATGTTTGTTTGTTTTTTAGTTGATCCTAAAGCGTTTTTGTGGCTGCATCCTGTTGGGGATGGCTGCTGCCATGGGGCGGGGGTGCCTGGTCTGGTCTAGGTGGGCGCTGCATGCCTAAGTAACCTCCACATGAATGAATGAACGCCAGGTCCAAAAGTTTCCCAGCAGAACACTGAATTGTCACAAGATGGTTTAAATGTTATTTTTACTTCTCCTGTCTGTGGTCATAATGTTGTGGCTAATCCGTATATTGACAATGCCTTTATTGTCATTGTGCCACATACGATCAAATTTCAATGGTTCTCTTGAAAACTTCAAAAATAGCAAGAGCTTCAATCTTTTACAATATAAACAGGTTGAAATAAATCAAAATAATCTTTTCATCCTCTTCACTCTCCCAGTAAGTTGGTTTTAGTACATTTAAAAAAAAAACACAGTCCACTCTTTTTAAACGATTGGCTGCCAGTGGGTTTCTTTTAAGGTCGTGCAGTTGGCTCAGACCACTGCAGTTTAACAGCAAACAGTTTTTAAACAACAACGGCGACACTGTGGCATCGGCCAAAACAGTCTGACTTTTAAATGAAGTGCTGCCAAGCAAAATAATTTGTCCACACAGCGCCGTCGACTGATCTGAAAGCACGTGCGAGCATGAGCGTGTTTCATCGGGCTCTCCCAAAGCCTATAATGAGGAGGAACATATGGCAGTGTTCACTGGGCTGCACGGCTCCTCATCCCCGTTTCAATGCATCCGTCCACCGCGTCTCGACCTTTTAACCGTCGGCTCTCGACTCCATGCGTGGTCGGTTATTTGCTGAATGAACGGGGCGAGTGATACGGCGCACGTACGAGGAAATGAACAAATGAAGTGAACAACTTTAACGGCAGTTCAAGCGCCGTGCATCTACCGCCGCATTGATCGCGTTTCACAGACGTTTTATCTCGCGGACAACCAATTAGACTTGATTCAGAACGTGAGTATCAGGCGCCGTGTCGATGTCGGAGTGAGGGAGCGAACGGAGAGGAGCTGGCCGACGCACAGACGTGAACGCCGCTGAGGAGGAGGAGGAGGTGATAGTTGTCGGTGATGTTAGGATGACTCTGGCTCTAAAAATAATTCAGCACCGGCATTATGCTTTCACAAGACAGACGGCGTCGCCACAGAAGGTATTACGCAGGGAAAAAAAAGAGTCAGTCAGACGAGGACGGAGGACACACACATTTGACATAAAAAAAAAAACTTGTGAAACGATGACTTGAGGGTATGTTTTAATAATTACTGAACCGCTTTGATTTGCAGCAGCTTTAGAGCAACACTGTGTAACCTTTACTAAGAAGAGGCAACAACGGCCTCTGTGGAAACAATTACAATAAAAAGAGGGGAATTAAACCCGCGCCATTCTACCTGTTAAAATGACTTTGAAGCTCTCGCTTTAATGAACTGGTATTTCTAAAAAGTTAAAACAAAGGCAGCTGGACTTGTTGGCTTTTCTTGAAGATGTTTGAGTCGCCACTCATCTTAGCAGCTTCTTCTAAATTATCTAATTACTCAATTCGAGCTTCTGGTGCATCCCCTCTTAGCTGTGGTGTTCCTCAAGGGTCTATGTCGGGGCCCTTTCTTTTTTTCATTGTACATGCTGCCCTTGGGGTCCATTTTTATTTTATCTGCGGACACAGATTAATCCACGCTTTGCTGAATTGCCTGAAGGAGGTGCAATCATGGATGCAGGCAAACCTCCTTTATCTAAATAAGAACAAAAGTACAGAAGAGACCTTGGTGTGCTTGTTGACAACTTTAAATTTGATAAGATTAGTTCAGTAGTCAAAACATGCATTTTTTAAATGAAGACCTCTGAGTAAAGTGAAGTCCTACATCACCCCCACATGGTTTTAAGAGGATAAGGGCTTATGTTATGTCCTTCCTGCAGGTTATCTATGCAGAACCAGTGTCGTAGCTTAACAGTACTTGCAGTTGTTGCACCACCAAAAGTCAAGTTGCAGGTGGCATCTCCATGCCAATGATTTGACTTGTACACTTCATTTTATTGATGTTTGTAGGGACTTATTTTGTGCATCCTGATCCCATACCAATCTTTTAATATTCAGTATCGACCGATCCAAGTCCTGATAGGATCTTAAATAAACTTTCCTCCCCTGCAGATTCATAAAAGCTTTTCTTATCTTACTTGTATTCTCTAAGATTAGGTGTGCACCGTGTCACTGGATTAAGTACAGTAAACAATGCCGCTAAAGTTAATGTGGTGTGCAGAGGGTAGCTCGTACCTTATCTCCAGAAAACCTGTGTTCTCTACTCCAGGAGTTGGCTGGTCATCCAGCACCAATCTCCCTAAACATCTCTTTAATATTTTTCTCCTCAAACCTTATATTGGCAGGCAGGGACGCGGTTTTGATTTATGGCAGATCTAAAATAAATAACTACAAATGATCAGGCTTGGCTGAGGCCTGAGTCTGATCCAGTCAGTTTAAAAAATGATTGAGAAGTGGATCTGAGTGGATCATGGAGCTGGAGCATTGTTGGAATACACGTGCACAGCCTGCGTCACCTCAATGCGTAGTTACATTTCTGTTGAGGTGCACGTCACAGTATAACATCAGCTATACTGTACCTACGCCACAGATTAGATGCAGGATCTGAGCGCTGAATGATCTAATGGAGGCAGGACTCTTAGCCCGGGGAAGAGCCAGCTCTACCGCTCTCGGCGTTAATGTTGAACAGCGAAGGACAGGGTAGAGTGCTCTTTCACCGCGGTACAAAGGACACAGGACAAACGCCGCCACAGGCTTTTGAAGCTTATAGAACAACACTCCCAGGGCATTTTAGCCGCTTGGCATTTGCAGCTGGCAAAACACAGACATACCCACGTGCTCATCGGCATAATGCACCTCCTCGACTCTGTATCTTAATTTAATCTACACCTGCATGCATCCGCGCACACATCGGAACTTTAGGCAATCCCCTCGCACTGTATCTTAATTTGATCTACACCCTACTTGAAACCTTTGTCTGCGCTTGTGAATGCTCAGATGAAATACACATACAGACCGAGGCTACGTGCAGGTACCCGCGACGAGCATGAGGAGCACCCTGAATAATGTAGGCATCAGAAATGAGCGGCGCTGTAATAAGAAATATTTTCCTCACTCCTCTCCTTCGACTCAACCCTGTAACGCAGCGTAGACCTCATCAGTTGTTTTCGAAAAACAATTCTATTCTGCACGGATGCACCGTTCACTTCATTAGCGCGGCTATTATTTGGAGGTCCTAATGGCATCGGTGGTCGCGGTGCACGTCTGTGTGTGAATGTGGGCATGTCTTTGGTGGAAAGACAGAGCGTCCTTGTGTAGAGATCTTTGTTTAAGGGGTTACTGGGGATGGTGCTAGTGAGTGGCTGACAGTGTTTACATGTAATAAGAGCCAGAAATGAAAGAGCCGCCAACACTGCAACGACAGTCAGTTATTAGATGACACGAACATGTCTGAATGTGAAGCCGTATTTTTGATTTTTGCGATTAATCTCAACACTTAACGGTAATCTAATTACATTCTGTGACATATTCGGCAGTTTTTATGTCGCTGGCTGCAGTTTGAGCTGATAATCAGCGACAGGTTCCAGCAACCTTCCCAGCGCTGGCACTGGAGCTGCATGGGCACATCCTCCCTCTAAATGGCTGATGGTGATTGGCTTGAATGTGCCTGTGTCTGGCCTGTTCTTGCGCTCCTCTCTGATTCTGCAGGGTGGAAACGAGCCGCTTGTATCAGCTGCTAACCACCTGCTAACCCGGCGCTGCTCGGCATTGTACTGCACTGCTTTCCATGCGGTAGCAAGCCAATGTGACATTTCTGTTAATCATGTCAAGTGTTATTTTTATTTAAGGTTTGACAGTAATGATAGAGGGTTCAGAGGCGGTTTTATGTTTTAGACTTTTAAAGCACTGGTAACATTATTAGAGTGTTTTAATGAGTTGGGAAGTGGCAGACAAGACTACAATTGTTCGAACTAAATGTCAACGTGTTTTGGTGACTTCAACTGCAGAAATAAAACCTTTGTGCGTTTGCGAGAAAAGAACAGGACGCCCTGCTCCCGATAATCCCAGACTGCAGAGATTGTTCAACTCCAACCAGCCATACATGTCTATGTGAGAGCTAAAACCAACAGGGGAGGAGTTTCATTGGATGCCAAATTAGTTCACGCCCCCTTGTGCAAGATGAGTCATCGACATTTTAAAATCATTTTGCAGTAAATCACAAACAGTGCTGGGGAAGATACTGGTGCATGATTGATATTAATTGCAAGACATATTATATAAAAGCACTCATATTGGTTTTTAAGGACGTCAGTTCAAAAGTCTTGTCATTAATCAAACAGCATCTTTTTAAGAATTCATTTAGATAAATAAACGTGTGATTTTGAGGTAAGCATATAGTGCTGAATGTTTTTAAAGAAAAAAGGAAGAGCAAAAAAATAATAAATCATTGCATCGCGTGTGGGCGTGTACGTACTGCATGTGCGCCCCCTCCATTGTGACCCCTCCATAACTCTTACCGCATTAAGGGTATTAAAAACATCCGTGCCCGTTCTGCTTACAACTGAGAAAGCAGACAGCTAAGAGGAGATGGCCCTCCTACACCGAGGGGAATCCGCCGCGTCAGCAGAAACCTCGGCCGATAACACAGACCGACCCTTCGCAGTTTTCTACGCCACCGAATCGTGGGAGGCCGAGACTCGACACGAGAAGAGACAGGGCTCCTCTCGGCGGCTCTAGAAAATCAATGCTCATGAACGCGGCATGAAAATTGTCAATCACCAGCAATAAGTTAGTCAAATAATGATGAGTCCTGTTATTTAATTAAAAGGGTTATTTAATTAAAAGAGTTATCTATGTCGTGACTCCAAATCAAATTGCATTAATTTAAAAAAAAATTGCTATTTTTGGAACTAAAGGTATTCGTGTGTTTTTCTTGTGTCCATAAATACGTATCATAAATATGTATACAGAATCAATACTCATATTATTTTTTCTCTTTTTATTACGTAGCTGTCTCACTTGTCAAAATGGCTGTCCCTTAAAATAGCCTCGAGCACTTCATCAGAGTCACATCCTGAGTGATTACTGAGGCGGTGACAAGCTGCCCGGAGAGTCACTCCTGACTGACAACACCTGAAATCTGTGAGTTTCAGTCGGAGCATCGGGCGGAAAATCTCGCAACTGGCTTCTTTTTTCACAGGAAACGAGCCCGGCGCTGAAATTGCAATTAGCAAAATAGGAGAGTGGCGTGACATGTTTGGTTAGGCAGAGGATAAGGGAACTTCTGAATAATTATTTGACGGAAAAGAGGCAACGGTTAAAGCAGCTACTACATTTACCTTAACCCAGGCCTGCAATTACAGCTGTTTCATTAATGCAAAGAAATTAAATGTTAAATCGTCACAGAAGCAACATTTAGGCCACTATGAGTTATAAGTTATAATTAAAAATGACACGGCTGCATCTTTAGCTTTATACATGTGACCACTGAGGCGGGTGACAAGCTGCCAAGAAATCACCTGAAATTTGTGAATTTCAGTCGAAATGTCGCACTTGGCTTCGTTTTTGCAGGAAACGAGCCCGATGCTAAAATGCAATTAGCAAATAAGAGAGTACCGGCACATATTTAGTTAAGCAGAGGATAAGGGAGGCAGCAACTCCTAAATAATTACTGAAACGTTTAAACTCTGCCAGGTATTCATCTGGCGAACGGTCAGCATGGAGCAGCCACTACAGTTTACCCTGAACAAAAACTGCAGTTTGCAGCCGTTTAATTCAAAATAAAATGTTTATAATTTATATCTAACAGTGTTATGTCACAGAAGCAGCATTTAAGACCATTATAGATTATGAAATGATATTAAAAATGACACGGCTGCAGAGCCCTTTTGCTGTTTTGTTTCAAACGTGTGAGCATGTGCCGGTGTACTTACAGCTGGCACTGGTCTCCTTTGATCCCCTTGGTGGTGCAGAAGCACTTGCCAGTTAGCACCTGGCACACATTTGCATGGCCATTACACTTGCAGGCTGCAAAAAAATAAAAAAAATAAATAAAATAAACACAGATGGAAAAGAAGATTGGGGAAACGAGAGAGAGAGTGAGCGGATATGAAACGCTGGGAGCTGAACACACAGAGAGCAGATTGATATTGATCTGGGTAAGACGCTAAAACAATGTATTTCCCCAAAGATTGAGTGAAATTCAAAGATCTGATACATGAAGGAACCACACCCCCCCCTCCACCCACACACCACACCCACACCCTACCCCTGAGACCTGCTAAGCATGTGTGTAATACAGAGAGTGGAGCAACAGACGTGTGAAACACGAGTGAAACGGCTCCTAAAGTGCTTCTGGTGTGGCAGCATTTTACAGGGAAACACTGACCCATTCCTTTCACATCACTGAGCTTTAAAACACTCCCTCAGCGTGCCACATATAAATATTTCAGGTGACGAGAACGCTTTAACGCTTTCCTCGACACCTCTCCTCATTGACGGCGGGAATTTAATTTCACCGCGAGATAGGGCAGTTTGACGAACGGACGCACAAACGCAGATCCACGCGCACTTCAAATTAAACCTCGGATGCGTTCACGTGTCGTGATGACGCGTGATGATTTTCGGTCCTTCCCTCCGGGGGTCTATGACAGGAACATTCACAGATGCTCACCTGCGTCGTTTCATTTTACACGTTTACACGTACCTGAGACGGTAAAGCTCTGAGCTGTGAGCGCGGGTCTGGCAATCCAAACAAAAAAGCCTCGGTGTAATTTCTCAGGAATGCTACTGATGTTTCACAAATGAGGGTGAATCTCCTCTTGACGAGGAGCTGGTAATTCCAGTCCTCGTCTGGTAGAAATACGCCCTGAAGACTTAGTTGTCACATCAGCGGTTGATCCGCGTTTATACCGACATTAGATCATGATCACATTATGTGCTTTTTGATTTGAAAAACACAAATCCTGTGTAAAATTACAGGTTGCATTCACAAGAGAAAATATATTCTGCATGGAGATTGAGGCCGACGTGATGTATCTCAAAAACCAAGAAAATGACTCGATACCACACCCAGACAAATTTTTGCAGAAACAAAACAGATATCGAGTCGAGTATCCAGTTGCATTTAAAACATCAATACCCTCCTCTCTCTGCATGTTCAGCTCTGTGTATACATCCTTTATTATACCATCAAGATATGTGACCAGTATGGATTTATTTGTTCCTGCAAAGCTTCACCGTATGTGGGGGGAGAAAAAAAACAAAAAAACGCCAGTATTACAAGAATACTGACCTTCAGCTTTACTTGCAGTTCCCACTGCGTAC
>SRSE01000612.1:0-25000 GCA_005024645.1 Planiliza haematocheilus
CAAATCGGTCTGCAGGAGTACGGCTCCAGTGATAATATACAGCACAGAACATATGCTTTAATTTGCATCGGTTTAAGCTACCGCCTTTATCGGAGCCTTGCAAAACAGCTGGTCTGGTCTGGTCTAGGTGCTACATGTCTAAGTAACATCCACATGAATGAATAAATGAATGAATGAATGAATGAATGAATGAATGCCAGGTGCAAAGGTTTCCCTGCAGAATGTTGAATTGACACAACATGATCAACGTTTTCCACTTCCTCTGTCGGTGGTTTTAACGTTGTGGCTCTAGATATAGTAAATATTACAGTGATTATGGTGGTCAGGCACCGCGGGAGGCTTTCAGAAGAGTCATGACATAGCTGCGCGTGTGTGTGTGTGTGTGTGTGTGTGTGTGTGTGTGGTGCCTAATTAGAGCACTTGGTCTCAGGAGGATCAGACCTGGAGGACGACCGTCTCTGCTACGTGACAGAAAGCCAGAGGCGGCGTGCGTCTGATAAGTCGGTGGCAGCGACAGAAGCCAGACATAAACAAACACAGATCAACAGACAAGCACGCACGCAGCGTTACGACGCCAGCAACGTACGGAGGGAGCAGACGAAAACATCGGAAACGTTAAAGTTAAAAATAAATAAATAAATAATGCAAAGCAGCAGCAGCAGCAGCAGCAGCAGCAGGTCGTGGGTTCTGGGCCGTGATGTTTACACAGAATCAGATCTGAATGGTTGGAAATGATGATTTTGCCTGGTCAGCGTGTACTTGTTTGACTGCATACCAACAGCTAAAGGGACATTAGACTCTAGAGGACAACACACACTCTGAAATGAATGCTGCACGGCCTCAGAGCGAGGTTACGTTTGATTCAGAGCAAGACATTTGCCGGCTGAGGATAAGGCCCAGTTTAAAAGCTACTACGAAGAACTGCACAGTCAAGCCTGTGCCCTTCCTCCTCCTCCTCCTCCTCCTCCTCCTCCTCCTCCTCCTGTCATTGGTCAGGACATTGTTTGAGCCCTCACGTGGTTTAGTGCATTCAAGCTACTAAGGATCCCTCGCTGGGCAAGCTGCCAATCTCAGGGTAAGATCTTAGTCTTAAGTACATTCCTGCACTCTTTCTGCACCACGATAAGGTAGTATTGGCACTGAGAGGAAAAAAACACAACAAAACAGAAGTGAAACTCACTGACATTTAGCTGAATTAATGCTTTAATGGAGGACAGAGCATGGTTTGAGGAAAACACCATTTAAAACACATCAAAACGTTTCGCTGTCCAGCTGCAGAAACTTGGCGTCAGAAAAAAAAAAAAGCTCTCAGATAAACTTGGAACTCGGCGGAGATGTTGCATCTTTTCAAAGTTCACTTCGGGGGTGCAGGGTGCAGAGCAAATACGCTTAAAAAAAAGAGCCAAAAAAGAAAGAGCCAGAAGTCCAGCCCTCAAAGATAACGTATCCAGAGGAGTTAGATGGCACCGGTCACGTAAGCAAACTGACAGGTTTCCTATAGTAACATACCAGAACTACAGCAAACACGGGCAAACCAGCACAACAGCAAACAGGGACGGATTCTTGTGGCTGCGCTGACAAAGGCCTGCACACACACACACCGTCTCTCTGGGCTGCATAAACGTGAACAGTGTGTCGAGTCGCAACCCCGCGGCTCTGCGCTGATAGCACGCACACACAAAGCGGTCAGTGCGCACAGGCTAATGGCTTCCTGATACACAAACGAGATAAGAATAAGAAACAAGGAGCATGCACTGACTCTCATCCTGCACACTGACAGATGAATATCCATGCATCCCAGCCTTGCATCATCTTTAACCACTTGTCCCGTCCCAGTCTACTCCAGCCAGCGATAGATGAGGGGTGGAGTACGGTGAGACAGATTCACACCATGTCTTTGGACTGAGGGAGGAGGCTGCAGAGGGAAGTCTAAAAACACAACCTGATTAACTTGTCCTAGTCCACATACGGCCTCTTTATGACAAACCTCTCAAAGCAGAAGTCTCCTGTGCACCAGCCTCAAGACTTTCAGTTTGAGAATTTACATGATTAGAAGTGGGGTGACTGTGATGACACTCGTACAGAAATCACAGGTTAGAGCTCTTGTCTTTGTGCCTGACAGGGTATGCAAAGCTGACGCTGGAACCATTTGATTGTCCCGGTATAATCAGCTTCCAACGGCGCGACCACGGACCCGACTCCCCTCTACGGGCAGAGCATCCACACAATGTCCTGCCTCAAGAGACAAGTTTCTTCTCATCAAAAGATTAGGTACAGCAGCTAAAACAAATCTTTGCTTCATGTGGTTTATTCCACATTATTTAAAATAACCTAGATAGAGGTTGTGGTTTGCAGTGCGACTGAAATGCACTGTGTTATGTCACCAAAACACGTTCCTATTATTATGACAACGCCATCTTAGTTAATGGGCTCGGCTAAATATGATGAATCACCACATTTCTGACGCCGTCCTGAAGGGAGATTTAGGGCAGGGCTGCTTTAATAGAATGCATTTGCTTCCAGAGGTGTTCCTAATGTTGTGGCCAATATTTGTCGATTACCAACAATGAACAATATTAAAGTTCAGCTTTTAATTTGAAAGAATTGTGTCACATAACATAAGATGAGAGAACGAAAACAATCTAAACGCAAATCAATATAATTTCTCACTGATTAGGCATCAGGCATAACATTATGACCACCTTCCTAATGTTTCGCAGGTCTTCCTAGTGCCTCCCCCCCCCAAAAATGGGACTCATCAAGGGAAAGACATGGGCTTCTGTTAATTTTTTTTATTTTTTTATTATAACATTTTATAATATTTCTTTATGGTAACATCCACATAAATGTCTAGTCAAAAAGTTTCCCAGCAGAACAGGTGAAATGTCACAAGACAGTAAATGTCATTTACTTTTCCTGTCAGTGGTCATAATGTTGTGGCTGATCGACGTATTGACAAACGGTGTTTTAATTTGAAAGGACGCACCGGAAATACGCGGCTGGTTTCACTTAACGTTGGCGCTGGTTGAGGAAGTCCGAGCGACGCAAACCGCTCCGGGAAAGAAAAAAAAAAAACTTAACAAAATGTTCACTTTAAAACAAGTTTATGTCAACACCTGTCACAGAAACCGGTTTAAAGTCAAATCAGACGATTTTTATTTACACATTACGTTAAAATGTTCACGTTAGGGGGGGGGGGTGTCACGGTCGACAGGCGAACCCGAACCGTTGTCGCTTCTCCTAATCCAGGAAGATGATTTTTAACGGTCAAAATGTCACAAAAAAGTTACACGGCAAAGCAAATGTGTGTCACAAACCGTTTGAAAATGTAAAATAAAACCGGCAGCACGACGGAGTGTTTACTTATTCCACTCCGCAGACTTAAGCGGTGACAGCGGATTTATTTGGTAACAGGTAACCGACGGAGCATTTTTTTTTTTTATGCCTTGCTAACCAACAGTTTCATCCATAAACGTTAACCGGTTCGCCGGTGGTTGCTGTCACTCGCACGGAGGAATAAAAAAATCATCAAATTAGCTAAAAATAACCACTTCGGACAACGACAAACAACCTGCGGCTGATTCTAGTGTTATTTCCCGGACTAATTAACCCCGTGGTTTGCTTTTATTACCGCATACGAACGTGTAACGGTTACGACGCGACGCCATTTATACAAAAAAAAATATGAGTAAATTAGCTTTAAAAGTGTGATATGAACTGACATTAACACTGTGCGTGAATATGGGGTTTATTTTAGGGGGGTGGGACCGACGGCATGGTTGGCGGTGGTTGTTGGGGAAAGGGGGGTCATGAGGAGAAACTTACCTGTGAGTTAAGAGGAGGGGGGAAGCCTGCTGCTGAGTGGGATGGTGTCGGGAGAAGAGGAGACGGTCAGCGGGACGGAGCGGCGGCGGTGGTGTCCAGGGCTGGAGCCGCCATGTTCATGTGGCTCAGAGGCTCCTCGGCTGTTTATCTTTACCAGCAGCAAACCCCCTTCCTCTTCCTCCTCCTCTTCCTCCTCCTCCTCCCCCCGCTACACCACAACCTCCTCTCATCTCATTACCGCTCTGCTATCTCTCTCCACCTCACGCAGTCTACAGTTTTTAACCAAAACCTAAAATAATGTTTATTTTACTGAAACAACTCAACAGAAATTTACAAGAAATTTAATGTGATGCTTGGTTTTGAACTCTAATGATTTTTAAAGCACTTTTTTTGGTGTGTAGTTGGAGTTCCACAGGGTTGTATGCTAGGGCAGCTACTTTTTACATTATGTATGCCTCCCTAACCTCAACTAACACCCAAAATAATGTTTATTTTTATTAAAACGACTCACCAGTAATCTACAATGATCTTAATATGATACCTGGTTTTAAATGTGATTTTCAGACACTTTCTTGGTGTGTAGTTGGAGTTCCACAGGGTTGTATGCTGGGATTGCCACTTTTCACATTATATATGCCTCCCTAACCTCAACTAATACCTAAAATAATGTTTATTTTTATTACAAAAACAACAACTAAACAGTAATTTGAAAGAATCTTAATGTGATGTTTGGTTTTGAAATGTGATTTTCAGGTACTTTTTTGGTGTATCAGCAGGTATTAAAACAACTCACAGTAATCTACAATGATCTTAATATGATATCTGGTTTTGAAATGTGATTTTCAAGTACTTTTTTGGTGTAGCAGCAGGTATTAAAACAACTCACCAGTAATCTATAATGATCTTAATATGATATCTGGTTTTGAAATGTGATTTTCGGGTACTTTCTTGGTGTGTAGTTGTTTATTTTTATTACAAAAACAACAACTAAACAGTAATTTGAAAGAATCTTAATGTGATGTTTGGTTTTGAACTTTGAACTTTTTCTTGGTATGTAGCTGGAGTTCCACAGGGTTGTATGCTAGGGCTGCTACTTTTCACATTATATGTGCCTCCCTAACCTCAACTAATACCCAAAATAATGTTTATTTTTATTAAAATAACTCACCAGTAATCTACAATGATCTTAATATGATATATTGGTGTGAACTCTAATGTTTAAGGCACTTTTCTCATGCATTTTTTGTGTTATTACTGTAATGATGCCAAATTATTGCATTCTTGCATTCCTGGACAGTCATGGACTAAATCTCTCTCTGTGTGACTCTTATGATGTTTACTTTGTGTTGAAATAGCGTCACTAAGATGGCACTTCATCTGTAAGATTGGAGGAAGTAGTTGGTGTTTCACAGGGCTCTGTGCTAGGGTCAGTACTTTTCATATTATACACGCAGCCCTAACCTCAACAAATACATTAAATAATGTTAATTTTTACTGTATTAACTAAATAGTCACTGCACTAAATCACCTCATGACTTTTATGATGTAGTATGCTTACAGTGTTTGTATGAGCCTTGCTTTGTTCTTCTTTATTGTAAGGAGTGGTGAACTTGCAGTAAAATTATTACTCAGTCCCAAAATGACCAATTTACGTTAACAAATAACACAAACACAGAAACTTCCCACACAGTCAGACTGCATCAGAGCGTGAATGAAAATGAAAATGACATGACACTCATTTGGGAGTTGGCCACAGTTCAGTAGTTCACATAAAAAATCCTATTATTACTCATTTGGTATCTGTTCATTCTGTTTATTTACCTGAGATCATATTCAGCTGTTTCAAGAACCAATAATCATCACAAACAGACAATTTTTTTTTCATTTCAAACCAGAAAACATTACAGCATCATCTGACAATAACATCTTGTGAATTATTATTCATTTACATTTATCATATTTAACGAAGCAAATTGAAAAATGTAATCTTACTAATGTTGTTGTTTTTTTTTACAATAAAGCAAATTGTTAAATTTGTTGGAAGTTATCTTACAATAAAACTGACAGATACTGCCACCTAGTGCCCAACTTAAACGTGTGCAACATTATGAAGATTGAAAAGACAGAAATGCTCAAGTCAAAGTTTGGGAAACACAAAAGAAATACTAGTCACAGTTGAATCAACTGTTTGAGAAGACACCTAGTGGTTTATTCACTCTAATCTCAGTTTACTTCTCTAATTCATTCATCTATCTCATCCACTGTCTCTGCACAGGTGGCACTTCCATTACCAAAGAAAAAGACAATCCAATGATGTAAATATAATTAATAGAAAATAGAAGATTTGAAGTCTATAGCTAGAGTCAGATTTGCTAAACTGGATGAAAGACTAAACAATTTACCTCAGGCTGTGCACTGATCACACTACAGGACGGGACTGATATTCCATTCAGTGGACGGCACAGTGCACCTGACACTCAAATGACTTCATCTCAGTCCTGATCAGTCCAGCTCCTGTTGGTGTTTTATGTTTTTGTTTCTGAGTCGGCAAACATCCAAGTAGACCAGACCAGGTGGATTATCTTCAGATGGATTTCTTTCCACTCTTAACCAAACAGTCGTCTGTCATCACAGATTACTCTTCCATTCTCTGTTCTGTGAGGACTTGTTCACTGGCGGGAAAGAAGTTTTGATTTGTATTTAAGAATCACATTAAGCATCCAAGGTCTTATTCCCTAAAATAGCACAATACAAACATATAATAGTAAAACTAAGTGATGTTCCTGGTAGTTTCTGAGGTGCTAGTAAGAGGTGACATACCAACGGTGATCTTGCCTTCTTTCTCCAGCTTCTTTAGGTGATGAACCAGGTTCACATTAGCTGCTTGGTGCAGGTATTCAGGAGTATCCTAGAAAAACAGAGCAAAGCAAAAATGATTAATTTCATCGTCAAAAAAGAAAAAGTAATTTGTGTGAAATATGGTTATGGTGTAGCCTGGAAGTCAGGCAAGAGCTGGACTGGAGTCTCTCCGCTGGGAACTGATTATGCTCCGGGAAAGATCTGTTCGCCCGTTTAGGGGAGATTTATGCTGTGATGGACTGAAAAGTGACAGCAAGATATTAATTCTCTCTAAATCTTTCGTTTGCATGTTCTCCCCGTGTTTGCATCATCATCAAAAAACACGGGTGCTAGGACGCTCGTTCACTGCAGCTCAGGACTAACCCTCCATCCGACCATGCAGTTTTGTTGTAAAATGACAAATAAAGCACTTTACCTTAATGAAATCTGACATTATCTACAACTATATCCATGCCTAGATGACTGAGAACCTTCACAGATGCTTTAGCTTCTCACACAGGCCTTCGTTCTGCACCACACACCAACCAGAGGGCTCCTTCTCACCTTATAGACGATCCTGACGAGCTCCATGGAGGAGAAAGACTTTCCTGCTCCGTCCTGAATGGCAGCCAGGATCTGTTGCTCTCTTTGGTCCCGGTGGCTGATGTAGTGTTTGATCTTTGCCTCTGCATCCTGAACCACAGGCCCGTGACCTGCACAGAGAGCAACAACAACAACAGCAGCGCTATAAACATCTGAAAGACTTTAATAAAGGGACTCACAGATCAGGGAGAAGGAATAGAAGAAGAGCTGGTAAGTTAACAAAGCTGTTCTCATTCACATGCTTCTTTCTGTTGTTAGACACTGAGGTATTTTTAGCAAACGTAGCTAACCCGTAACTGCCCTCGTTTTCTAGACAGTATCTTGTGGTGAGATGTGTGTAACCACATGAGCATCCTGGGAGTTTAACCGCGTCCTCGCTCACCGGGGTAGATGAGGCCGGCCTGCGAGTCCAGCAGGATCTTCAGAGACTTCATGTAGTCGTATAAATCCTCAAACACGGCAGTGCCCTCGCCCAGGATGCAGTCGCCGGAGAAGACTGCCCGCTCCTCCTCCAGCAGCAGCGCCATGTGGTCGTCGGTGTGGCCCGGTGTGAAAAGCACTCTAAGAAAAAAAAGACAAGACTTGAACATCCTCATTTTGAGAAAGGCTCTGACCTAACAGTGTGTTGAATAGAAACTAAACTGACTTCAGGGTGGCTCCCTCTGTTTGGACAACATCTCCATCTTTTAGGTAGGTGTAGCTCTTTTTCCCAGCAGTCTCTTCGACTCGGCTGGAGCGAGGCAGCTTGCTGACCCGGACATCAGGGCCTGCGGAGGGGAAGCACAGAAACATTGCGTTATTTAATTCTCTGTGAGAACCAGGAAGTGGCTGTGGAACGTTCTAGAGCTGACTCCGAGTCGCTAACCTGTTATATCTCTGCAGATGTCTTCCACGCCGCCGCTGTGGTCGCCGTGCCAGTGTGTGACGATGATCTCCTGGATGCTGGTGTTGAACTGCTTCAGGACGTGCTTCAGGCTGCTGATGTATTCTGGCACGGCGGGTTCTCCAGTATCTATCAGCACCCGTCTGGAACACAGTTGCACATTATATGTAATCGGTTGCCCTGTTTCCTCGCTCCATGACGCTGTTCAGCCACATGTGCTCATATTTTCTTCAAATGTGATATTTCATTTGCATATACAGAACACATTAACATTATTTTTTAAAACATTTTTTGAGACTACATTGATAAAAACTGTTAAGCCTGACTCAAAGTTGTTTTTAAGTCATAAATTAAACAGCAATCATTTATCTTGTTCGTGTATATGCCGAAGTGATCAGAGGACAAAGACAATTCCGATAACAGCGAGAAACTGGCTGTATACGCTACGAATTATTCACTATAAACAAGGAATTACACAATTTGGAAAATCTTCAATGGAGTTTGGCCTGACGTTCCTTACGTATGCTAACGGGACGCACAACGAGAAATTCCAGGACTCATTAACTCATGTATCGCTTTTGTTTTGTGTGTTTGTTTTGGAACAAGGTTGATTTTGAGAATATATAGATGCATGATCGAAAAAAAAAGGACTTTTTAAGGATGAATTGATTACGTGCTTATGTTTTTTATTTCCACTCCCCCCCATTATTTTCGTACAATAAATAACAGAGCAATCCTTAAATGTTATTGGTGTATGTGCCGAAATGAGCAGTAGACAAAGCCAATTCATTGTAGAGTGAGATATAAGTCGTATACCCTACTATTTATTGGCTCCCAAGAAGAAAATATACAATTTAGAAAATCTCATATGGAGTTCGGCTTGACGTTCCTCCATACGCTAACTGGACACACAGCGTAGAATTCCATCACTATCGCGATATTAAACAAGCGTTGGTTTACAAATACGAACACGCTGGCACTGAAGAACACTTAATTCATTAATTATTATTATTATTGCGGTTATTATTAAATGCCACCATGAGTCACCTTTCCCCAGTGCCGACCAGGTAAGTGTTGGTGCCCTGCAGAGTCATCGGTCCCGGGTTACAGCCCAAAACCCGAATAACTCTGGCAGACAGCTGCTCTATCCGAGGAATAACCGTGCTCATGGCTCCCGTCGATCCGACTTCAACGCCAGGTTAACGAAGCAACACTCACGGATGTTAAAAGTTCAAGAAAAACTCGTATGACAGCGCTTGCAACAGAAACCGGAAGTCTACGTTTGTTTACTTCCGGTGTGTGCAAAGCAACCTTCAAAATAAAAGACATATCGGTATTTGGTAGCAGTCGTGTCTTTTCACACATTCATATGTAAATTAATAATTACTCTTCTTAAACTTGCTTTCTTAATTTAAAAAATCATATTTTATTAAAACGTTTGCCACTGTCTTAAATAAATACCCAAGGTTGCCATGTCAGTACTTAGCACTTTTGTATGCATTCGTTATGTAGTGTCATATAAAATTCCTGAATAATTTCTTTCTTACAATTAAAACTCTTATAAACCTCCTTCCATAACACCTTCATCCAGTCTGGTAGTAACTGAGCTGTCTCATAATAAGCAGTGATCTAAATTTAACACCAGGTGGGGCCCTTGTCCAGTATGAGACGCCTCTAACATCATAAGAAACGTCACGGCCAAAATAATATTACTAGATAACGTTAATGACGCTTGTCTTGCATTTGAAGCTCCAGTATCAGAGATATCTGGCTTAATGGACGTTGCTGTTGATCCTGAAAGTTTAAATGTGTCTAAAACTTCCAAAATAAACAGATGATCGTGACCTTTGACCTGAGCACAGGCCGCTAATTGAGGTCTCCAAAAAATAAAAACGTTATTTTTAAGGAAGTTTTGCATTACGGCCTGAATACAAACTTTCATTTATTCATTTTCTGTAACTGCTTGACGTGTGAAGGGTCTCCAGTCTGTCACAGGGCTAAACACAGAGAGACACTCACACCTACGGCCAACTTAGAATCACCAATGAACCTAAGCAGCAAGTCTTGGGACGGTGGGAGGAAGCTGGAGAACCTGGAGAGAACCCAGACACAGGGAGAACATGCTCCACACAGAAAGGCAAAGGATTTGAACCCAGAACCTTCTTCCTGTGCCGCCTCAAATACAGAACAATAAGGAATAAAATCCTATATTATGTTTCTATATCATGAACCAGAGTCTCGTCACTTTCTTGGCTCATTTACTTCGTCTGCTCGTTCATTTCAAAGTGCTGCAGGTCATACGTGCATTAGTGGATATTAACCACAAGTCTGCCCATGATGGTTAATTATATAAATATAAAGCTCCTCTAGAGTAATTTAGCTTTTAGTCAACAACCGCAGACTAAATAAGATCTTCATGAGCGTTTGCTGGAGTTCATCCTCTTTGTACTTTGTGTCTCTGAGCATCTTTTCCCCAAACTCTCTGCTCTGACACTATTTTAAGACGCGTCATCAGCCAAGAAGTTATTCTGGAGGGAATTTGTGAATGATTCGATGCTTCAGTCGGGCAAGTTTGAGGAAGTTATTCTAACATTCATGATCGGTCTTGACTTCTGGAGAAAAAGAGAAGAGCGAGGAAGCAGGCCTGACTGCTTTCACTCTCATTTATAATTCATGGGTCAACTACATGTCTGGAGGGTGAGAGCTAAACACCCGGAGCGACGACTTCACATTCAGAAAGACGGAGTCAAAACCGTCAAAGGGCACAAACGGATCGAGTTTTATTTCCTTGAAACGTCAGCTGAGGCGCTTCTGAAGCCGCTCGGGTTGGTCGCCTCGTCGTCGATTCACATAATGAGTGGCGCCGGGGAAGTTGTGAGGCACGTGGGTGGAACGACGGTAAACCAGGAACCGTAAAGACAAGAAAACACGTCAATTAGAGACGAGAAATCTTCTTTAAATAAACAAATGTAAACCCAGACTCCACCCAGACGCAGCTGCTGAACATGAGCCGCAAACAATATAGATTTAATGATGAGGGACAGACTCAAGACAACATTAAAACCTCCTTCTTCCATCTGTGCCGTTAAACTGATCCACATCCAGCTGAAACATTTTTTATTCTCCTGTTGTGAAATAACAAGAATTTATTCCCCAGTTGAACTTAAATCGAGTTTGATTGTAATTTAAAAACACTACATTGAGGTATTTTTCTCTTTATAAAGCAGAGATGACTAATATAACGTGTCACCTGTAATTTATTACCAGAAACACAATGCGTGATGTCTTCTTAAAGGTTTTACGTCACCTTGAGCCCATTAGATTTAATCCTACACGCATTACGACACCAGATCGATGGAGTCAAATGACGCCATGACCCCCCCCCGCCTCAAACGCCTTGTTTGATATTTGCCTCCAATAAATTGTGACCTATAAAAACAGGTGCGACACAAAAAGCGAGTGAATTTGACTCTGTAATACTTTCAGGTGGAATTAGTGGATGGAGTTAAAGCAGAGAGGCGTTATTTCCCTAAATGAAACAGATCCTGGCATCTGGGAATGCAAGGGCCCCTTCCTCCTCCTCCTCCTCTTCCTCCTCCTCCTCCTCCTTCTCTCTCTCTCTCTTTGTAATTACACGACATAATGGTGGTGCAGTCGGCCCGTAATCTCCCATTATAATCAGTCTCGGCTGCCTCCACTCGCTCTCCACCATGGTTTCTAATTCAATATAAATGTAAATGACTGTTGGGGGAGGGGGGGAGGTGAGAGGGTGAGGGTCAGGAACAGTATAGAGTGTAAATGTGGGAGTCTGATCTCACCATGAAGCCGCGGTGATATTAATGTTGCACAAGCGTGATGAGCAAACTGACTGGATCATAGAATAAGAGCAGACAATTATTATTATATTTGTTTTTGAGGTTTGTTTCTGGGACTGAACCTAGAAGTAGGACAGGTGAATGACATATAAAAGTCGTTGTCTAATCTAAAAAGCGTTTAAGAAAGGCAACGGGACCTGTAGAGTTTGTTGGAGACGTTTCATCCGAGCAGCTTCTTCAGTCTCTAAGGCCTCGTCCACACGGATCCGTCTCAACACGACTCAAAACTCTACTTCATACTCCAGGCCTATAGGTGGCGCTGTTTCAGTTTCAGAGAGGAAGAGGCGGAGCATGCGCATAAAGCTTGAGCGCTGTTTACAAATCGTATTTAGAAGAAACCAAACTCAAGGAGAAATGATATTTAGCCCTAGTAACCATAATAGGCTCAATATCTTCTCCAGCAGGAACACGAGCATGTAGTCCACCATTGTTGTTGATGTTGTTAGGAGACGTCTCACGGGATATAAGAGGTGGAAGGCTGCTTGAGGGGTGTGGCCATGACATCATCGAAACGCAAGTACGCGTTTTCCCCGTCCACATGAAAACTCAAGAGCTGCGTTTTTGAATTTTTTCACCTTGGGACCAGGTTTCAGAAAAGTGTGTTTACAGGATTCATGTGGACGATCGATGCGTTTAAACCAAAAAAGCGTCTCCGTGTGGACGGGGCCTAAGGGGCTGGTGGAGGAGTTGAAGCTTAAATATGAAACTCTCTGGGTGGAGTCCATCAGAAACTTGCTTGACTTGTTTCTGTTAACCACTAGAAACTGGCTCGACTGGTGTCTACTGACGTACAAGAAGAAGGAGGAGGCCCATCGTCAGCACCTGGCAACCATCCTGTCTCCGTTGGTGGGAGATGCTCCTCACATTGAAAACTCTGGGGTCCCGGTATAGTCAGGGACAGAAGAAAGCATCGTATCCTATGATGTAACCTCACTCTTCATGAGTATCCCCATCATAGAATCCATAAAAGTAGAGACGACTAAAGGCGACACCTCACTCTGTTCACACACTGAGAATGAGACTCTGGTCATTAGAGTATAAATCACTGGTCTCGTTTCTGGACGTACCATGACCTGGATGAGCTTCACACGCAATAAAATGATCTAATACAATATACACCAATAAGCCACAACATTATGACCACTGACAGGAGCAGTAAACAACATTTAAACCATCTTGTGACAGTTCAGTGTTCTGCTGGGAAACTTTTGGACCTGGCATTCATTCATTGGTGTGGATGTTACTTAGGCCCCGCCCACACGGAGACGCTTGTTGGTTTAAACGCAGATGTTTAACATCGTTTTGCGTCGATCGTCCACATGAATCCTGTAAACGAACTTTTCTGAAACCTGGTCCCAGGGTGAAAAATATCACAAACGCAGATCTTGAGTTTTCGTGTGGACGGTGAAACATGCATACTTGTGTTTCGATGATGTCATGGCCACACCCCTGGAGCAGCCTTCCACCTCTTATATCCCGTGAGACGTCTCCTAACAACATCACCAACAATGGTGGACTACATGCTCGTGTTCCTGCTGGAGAAGATATTGAGCCTATTATGGTTACTAGGGCTAAATATCATTTCTCCTTGAGTTTGGTTTCTTCTAAAGCCGATTTGTAAACAGCGCTCAAGCTTTATGCGCATGCTCCGCCTCTTCCTCTCTGAAACTGAAACAGCGCCACCTATAGGCCTGGAGTATGAAGTAGCGTTTTGAGTCGTGTTGAGACGGATCCGTGTGGACGCAGATATTCTTGAAACGATGGCAGGGAAAACGGAGGAGGGGAAAAGATCGCTTTGGTACGTGTGGACGAGGCCTTAGACATGTAGCACCCACCTAGACCAGACCAGGACCCCCCACCCCATAGCAATGATGGCAGAAGACGAAGACAGACACATAAAAACACCTTTGTACAAGCACAAGGTGTTGACCTGGCCTATAAATTCACTAGATCCCAAACTGATCAAGTATCTGTGGGATGATCCACAGAGGCCCCTCCCATCAAAGACCCTTTAAAGTTAGTTTCCTAAATTTTACTGACGAGAAAGGGCCTTTAAATTTAAATTATTAATTATTTCACTTCCATTCTCATATTACTGATTACTGCCAATTAAGAAATACCGACTTGAGGAACTATTTTTTCTTGTGTCCATATTTAATTCATGTATCATTTTAAAAATGCCACGTGGGCTCTGACAAAAGATGATATTGAGCTGAAATAAAAGGCAACTAAAATGAAAGATCCCAGAGAACATGGCACCTCTGATACCTGCAAAGTAACTGTGAACAAAAAAAAGAAAAAATAATAAAACTCTGGTGGCAGCTTCAGTGAGAAATGAGGCAATATGTTACTAAACTGTATCGCGATTCATAATTCAGAATGCTGCGTAATTAACTTTCTCCTCCAGAGCCTTAACGTGGTACCAAATTAAATAAGAGAGGGAGAGATGAAGGAGATAGAGAGAACCTGGGAAATATCAATTTAGAGAGATGTGATATAAAAGTAGGAGAAGAGCAGGGAGAGACTTTTAATGGCGTTGTTGTCGGTTCCTACAGGAGACAACAGTTTCAACTCTTCTGACTGACGCTTAATTAAACGGATCAGGACGTTTTTCTGACTGTGGAGCATCAGCTCTGTCCTACGTCCATGTCCACACAGAGTTTGTCCAGCTGGGTTTGTGTTGTTTTCTACCTTCATGGTGAGACAAGAAGAAGAAGGACACATAAATGAAGGAAGCCAGGAAGAAGAAACAGATAAGAAGAAGAAGGATAAAGACGAGAATGAAGAGAAGAAGAAAAATAACGGAAGGAAGAGAGGAAGAAGATGAAAGATGAGAATGAATAGAAGAAGAATCAAGTGAAGAAGAAATAAAGGAAGAGACAAATAAGAAGAAAGAGAAGGAGAAATAAAAGAAGAGAACCAGAAGAAGAAAGAAAAGATGGAAGAGAAGAGGGAGTCATAGAGGAAGGAAGAGACGAAGAAGAAGGGAAAAGACAAGAAGGAAGAGAAGGATTAATAAAGGAAAACAGAAGAAGAAGAAAGAGAAGGAAAAAGGACAAAAGAAATGAAAAAAGACAAAAAGGAGAGAAGAAGGAGGAGTCATCTATCTATCTATCTACTTGTGCGTCTTACTGACATGTAATATTGGCTCACTTTGCTGTTTCCTTCCTTCTCTTTGTTTCTCTTCATCTACTTTCAAGACTTGTGCTGATGTTTTCAGAAATGTAGAATATATTTCAACACTAAACCACCAATAACACCCCCCCTCTCATCTGAGCGTGTTACCGTCCACCCCCTCGTTCTGATCTCAGCGTAGCGAGGTCGTCACAGCGTCAGAGTAAAACAGGCTCCTTTGGTTTTCTTCTCTTTCTGATCTGAAAGCAGCGCTCTGCGTCACGGACGTAACAATCCCGTGACTCAGGTATTCAGGTAGCCGAGCGCTTTGAGCACGTAGGTGGCAGATCTGAACGCACACACACAACGGACATTTGAGAAGACGCCAGACACCTGGTTTATTAACGGCTTCAGACTAGATGTGTGTTTGGTTTTTATTCTAACTGGATTATGCAAACCTTGATGGCAGTACTCTGTATGGTGACATTATTTCCAACTACGTTAGACTTTAAAACTCTGTATGTGTTCAGTGAGGATGAATGCATTAACATGAGTTCCAGGTGCAGAGGGGACCCTGTCTAAATATTCAGCAGCACCTGTAAGTGCATGTGTGTTTTTGTGTCTAGTGTCAAAGAAAGAGAAAACCCAGCCATCCAGCCTGTGTCTGAGTGTGTACACAGTTGTCAACATGCAGGCGATGCCTTCAAACGAACCACGCTGGAGGCTGGAGGTGAGAGACGGTTATTCAGCAGCAGACGCACGTTCCCTCTGGACTAAATTAAGGTGACTCTCCGCCGACATGCTGACTCACTGCAAACAGACAGGCGGGCAGACAACCAGGCGGCACGGAGACCCTGACAAAACACGGGTGGACAAACGGGGACAGACGGGGATTAGGAGGACAGCACCAATCACGGAGCCCCGAACTGACGACTAACGAGCCGGCTGAAACTCTTTCCCTGTTGAGTTTCAGTCGTGCAGAGGTGTGAGATTTAAACCTGATCACGGCCTCTGTTAAGTCACGAACACACGAGCCTGCTCCCAAATTTATTCCGAGATATGGAAATGAGTCTGAAATGAGCAAAAGCGTGCGCGGTAGATTTACTCTTCGCTGAATTTGAATCAGTCAAACCCACTGGGCTGAAGATATAACATCACGACTGAGCATAGACGAGCGTGACGGCTGTTTCCCCGCCTTGTTTTGTTGCTTGCCTGTTTTCAGGACCTTAGTGGGCGGGACTTAGCTTGGGAACACCTGGCCAGTCTCCCTGATCCTTTAAGATCCGGCAGATCAAAACACAACAAACACAAACACAATCATGCACCAATCGACAGACGCACTAATACGCCCACTCTTATGGGTCGGTTGCTGACTTTATTATTTAAACACATTTGTTAACCTTTACCTTTAACCTGGGTTTAACCTTTCATCATGTCTTACGAGGCAAAAAGAAAAAGTCTTTGTTGATTTAAATGTTTAAATGTTTAAATTAGCTACTGGACATTTTAAAACTGGACATTTTGACAAAATGGTCGATGATATCACAGACATATATACATAGACGCCTCATTGAGCGCTGTCGTCTACTGGAGCGGCGTGCCTACAGGGCGGCCATCTTGGATCAGGGCCACTGGCTCCTACAGTGCATTACATCTATGGAGGAATGTTGTTTCTACACAATTAAAGTCATCATAAATCGCTCAGTTGAAGTCCGGCACCTTTTCAGAAGCTAGTCTGCTGGTAACATTAATTTGTATCTGGGTAGTAAAACCATATTTTTATCATAGCTACATGTGTGACGTTTTTAACAGATCAATACGTTTGGAAATTGGTCCAAAATTCAGTCAATAATTCTACTTTGAGATTGAGGAGTACCTCTTTCCTTCATATGTTCATGCACCGCTGCCTCTGCCAGCCCTGTACCAAGATGGCGGCGCTTTAGGCACGTCCCTCCACAGTCGATGCGGCGTCTATGTAGATATGTCTATGGATGATATAGACTGTAAGAAAAGTGGACGCCATGACAGTGAAGCTAAAGCAAGTAGAGCTCCCCCTGGTGGCTGGCGGCAGTATATAGGTCATATAAGCCACGCCCCCATGTTAGTGGGCGGGGCTTGGGCCAAACTAAAACACAAAAATACACGTCAAACTACATTTTTCAAGGATGGTTTCTGTGATGTTACGTAGTTAATAAAATGTTGATGAATGTTAAAGAGAAGCTTCGTCATAGTTTTAGTTCGCTACTATAGAAACAGGATGTGACATCAGGATGATTGACAGTCGCCACTGACAACCGACTTGAGAACATTTCTTCAGATCAGAGCGCACTGCTTGAAATTCTCATTAGAAATTAATAAATTATTTATAAATCAGCTCAACAACACGTCATTTTCAGTGTTTGGTGTTTCTCTTACATCTGATGATACGAAGAAATCGTTCAGCGTCGCCAGCATTGAGCTGCCCCGCTACAAAAGACGTGCGAGGACTTTCAGGACTAGAGATCGAGCCAAAGCTGAAAACACGAATAGATTTAAACCCAGAGCAAAGACACAAACTCTCAGACTTACAGGACGCGCACACAAATGAAGAAGACTGGCAGTGACATCTTACGGCTATTTGGGATAAAGCCGACTGACGGACAGACTGATGTTCACACAGACAGAGAGAGAGAGAGAGAGACAGGACAGAGAGCTGGTGTCTAACACTGTCTGATTTGGAAGCCGGCCAACTAGGGGAAAACTGTCAGACACTGGCAGGAAGCTGCTGATTAATCTGAGCAGTGATGGAGAGAAAAAAAGAAATCCTGAGAGAGTCGGCGTGTGAAAGAGAGAGAGAGAGAGAGAGTATGAAAAGAGAGGAAGGCAGCAAAATATGACAAAGTATGACAGAGAGAGAAATATTTATCATGATGTAGAGATCCAGTATGAGACTCTAACGCTGCGGATTCAGCTCAGACAACACTGAAGGAAACGAAACGAACAAAAGAACATGTGAGAGAAAAACAGCGAAGGAATTAAAACAAAATAAAAAAGTAATAAAGAGGAAGAGTGTGGACGGCGTCAAGGAGGAAGGAGGAAGCAGCAGGAAGGCTGGTGTTTACCCACTCTCCTCTTTATTTCAGCACACATCCAGCCAGCAAGCAACATTTATTCTGACAACACATCAACTCGAAAACAAAAAAAAGAAAAAAAGAAAAACTGATTTGCAATCCTCGCTCCGGCCGCCCACGGCTGGATTTGTTAGAGTGACAGGAAAACCAGCAATAGAGAGCGGACACACACATTTCTATCTGATCTGCTCTCATTCATTCATTCATTCATTTATTCATTCATCTTCAGGTCCAGGTATCAGAGCCTCCATCCTCCCTCCGTCCCGTCCCGTCGTCAGGTATCTCTGCACAACCACTGGTTTCTGCCTCCATCTCTAACGGAGCAGACGCTGGTCAGATTTAATCAGCTCGTATTTAACACGGCTCAGACTGATCATGAACGTCTTTCAGCTCGATTTTAATTCAGTATTTTTCTCTTCTTATTCACCTTTTCATTAGAATAACTCTTCCTTGGACTAAACTGACATCCTGTTTGAGCTCTGGCCTCGATGAAAGTCAGAATATTGGAAACTAAATAAGTTAAAACCCAACGGGACGGTTTGGAAGAGCGAGTGAAAAGAACAAAAAGCGACTTGACTCGAGTTGTTTTTGAAGCTCAGCACAGACTCTACGTTCGTCGCCATCTTGGCTCACTCTGCCTGACGTGAAGCTGCCCAGAAATGTGACTACACGTCCCAGACACGCAGACCACAAGAGCTGTGATTGGTTCGCATGGTAGCAGAGTGTTTCCTCTTTAGTATTTCAGTTTGCTTCTACGTCTCTACAATTTTCAAATTGATTGTTTTGGATCAATAAAGATGGAACAGGAAAGGTCAACTGAGGAGATTCAGAGATACAAACATTAGTACAACTCGTCTTCGGTGTACTTTCAGCGAGTTTCCATCGTCATTGTTGAAAGTAAAGCAGGAAGTAGAAACAAACATAATCCAACTGGCAAAAAAGACACAGCGCCAACTAGTGTTTGGGAGGAGTTGTTACATAGTGAGACAGACTGACGTAGGTAACAGGGAACTACTGTTTTTTACAACCTGGACCTTATTTCAAGCATAAAATATGGTCTTTTACTCACCCATATAAGTTTTGTGTAATTTGTATGCCTTAGGGAGATATTTAGATCCATGTATATCCGTATAATGGGAGTGAATGGGGCACCGAAAAGCAGCCTCTAAATATCACATTATCTGCCACGAAACTCATTAATTTCACCAATATTCTGTCTTCGTACGCTAGCGCTATTTCATGTTGAGTCCGGAATATTTTTTCCAATTCTGAGACTGTGGACGAACCATAGCAGTAGCGAATTATAGCAAAACAAGCATCGTGGATGAGCGCGACCCTTAGAGGTGACATCATGCAGGGTAACAGGTAACTCCAGACTCAAAGGGGAACAGCACTAACGTACGATAACAAAATATTGGTGAAATGTTTTGAAAAGTTTCGTGGCACATAATGTGTTATTTAGAGGCTGTGTTTCGGTGCCCCATTCACTCCCACTATATGGATATACATGAATATAAATATCTGTAAATGACTGTAAGAAAAGTGGACGCCATGACAGTGAAGCTAAAGCAAGTAGAGCTCCCCCTGGTGGCTGGCTATAGTATATGTCATAGGCTCCACCCCCTCCATGTTAGTGGGCGGGGCTTGGGACAAACTAAACCACTAAAATACACGTCAAATATATTTTTTCAACAATAATTTCTGTGAGTTTACATATGTTCAAGAGAAGTTTCGTTTTAAAGCATTAACCGAGTCTGAACCGTCCCTTAACGGCGTCGCCTCTCACCTGCAACTCTAACAACGATGAGGATCCGTTATCTGGGCGTCTGCTGGATGCACGGGAAGCGCCTAAACCCGCCGCCCCGAGATGCTCGGTAATCGATGTACGTGTCTGAATCCTGGAGACGTCAGAACAAAAGTTCAACAAAACTATCGACGATGAAAGTAAACAAGTGTTTCTCTCTCGGCCTTTTTATTTTGACCTCATCCAGCTGGAACACAGAAAGTTTTCTCTTCCTCGTGTTGTTATTCTTCACGAGTAGTTCTCAGTGTTTCTGTTTATTATTTAACTATGAATACAAAATGGCCTCTCTGCTTTTTTTTTTCTATTTCCAAGATTGCTCCTTGTCAGATTTATTTGTGTTTGCGTCCCAGAATGTGACTTATGCATCTGCTAAAATTTGTCCAGCGCAGAAGCAAATAGCAGTCATCTCATATATATATATATATATAAAACACGGAGAAAGAGAAATCCAGCCTTCCCTCTCTCACAGGAGCGTGTTTCCCTTCAGCGGCCGTCATCCCGCCCAGACAGGCTTTCATTACTCTGTCATTTGTTTCACCTCTCTCCCCTCCAGAGATCACATCCAGACGACATCGAGTCCCTTTGAAATGGCGCGGCGGCCGTCAGCGACCCGCGCGGATTTGCAATTCAGATTCAGATTCTCACCTTGGCGAGAGAGAGAGAGAGAGAAAGGTTTAAATATTAAATATCTGAAAGTCCAAACGTGATCCCGGCTGATTGCGTGTCATGTCAACTGCGAGCTCCCTTTAATTACTTATTTAGAGAGCCGTGGCTGACTCACTCGCCCTGATGCAGCCTCGCACTGATGCACTACAGGAGATCACCTGTCGAGGGACTCGTTACTTTCTGATCTTGATCTAAATGAGAGCGGCGCCTCTCTACATGTCAGACGTTTTAATGGCGTCCGCCCACACGGATGTGAGCCTACGCGGCCACTCGATGCAAACAGCAGACATGAAAGTGCGCGGAGGGAAGCAGCTCGACGCGTCCTCTGGAAACGAGGCTTTGAATCTGGATGATGGGATGTACAGCGCTGGCTCTAATGTCTGCAGCCATTGTTGGTATTTAAATCTGAGCGGTTTCTATTCTTGACGTACTCATCACCAGCAGATCGTCTCGTTTCAGGAGCTGGGTTATTGGATTTCAGACATTTATTTTAATAAAGGACTAGAATATTTAATCAGCTAGTTAAATTACTATTATTAAATATTGATTTTGTCTTAAGAGATGATTAACTTGTGCGTAGCGGCACCTTGGCAGCAGCAGCAGCAGAGACTCTTCAATGCTTTGACTCATCTTTACAGGCTCATAGTAGCCTGGTGACGCTTTTAGATAAATAAAAATTGTTAGAGACATTTTGACTTGATTTTTGTTTGATTTATGTGCAATGCGCCTTTAGTGTTGTGTAATTTATTCAGATGATTCATGTTTATTTTGTAATTGTTTTAAAGAGTTCAGTAAACAGTTAATCGGAAAACTTGGAACTGAAGATTTTTTATTTTTGAAGCACCCATTAGCTCTAGACTCTCTCAGACTTTCGCTTGAGTGCGCATTTATGTTGATGCTGAACACCCAGTAGGCAGTTGACTTCATTCATTTATTTTATTTTAATGATTTTATTTATTTGCTTTTATTTGTTGATTTTAATTCTGTTTTATCGTATTTTATTTTATCTTATTGTGTCCATTGCTTTTATTGTGTTGTGTACCTATTATATTTTATCTTGCTGTGCAGCACTTTGGAAACCTTTGTGTTTATTTAAATCGTGCTATATAAATAAAATTGGATTGGATTGATAAAAGACGGAGCTACTCGTACAAAAATACAACTGGACAGTCCTCCAACCAATCACAGTCATTTTATTGTAAACTAATTTAACATGGACTGTTGAGGGACGTGCCTAAAGCGCCGCCATCTTGGTACAGGGCTAGCAGAGGCAGCGGTGCACAAACCTATGAAGGAAAGAGGTACTCCTCAATCTCAAAGTAGAATTATTCTCTGAGTTTTGGACCGATTTCCAAACGTATTGATCTGTTAAAAACGTCACACATGTAGCTATGATAAAAATATGGTTTTACTACCCCAATACAAATTCTACTTAATGTTATCAGCAGACTAGCTTCTGACAGAGGATTGTAAAGAAAAGATGCCGGACTTCAACTACGCGATTTATGATGACTTTTATTGTGTAGAAACACCATTCCTCCATAGATGTAATGCACTGTAGGAGATAGGAAAAGTTAACTGAGGAGGATTAGAGATACAAACATTTGTGCGACTCATCTTCGGCGAAAGTTTCAGTGAAGCAGGAAGTAGAAACAAAAATTAACCCGAGTGGTGAAACGTCACAGCGCTGTCTAGTGTTTGGGTGGAGTTATTACAGCGTGAGCACATAAGTACGAAGGTTACGCTGTCTGTCCAGCAGCACCGTGAATGGGCCTTTAAGGTTATTTTTAAACAAAAAAAGAAAGAAGAAGAAAATGTGTCACCTGTGTTTTGACCTCAAATGAGAGGAAGTAAATGACGCCATCTTTCAACCAGCATCTACGTTTTAGAGCCACATTATTGTCCTAAAGCGCGTAATTGATACTGAAATGTGGTATTTCTTTGTAGGGATCAGTTTCATTGTGAACTCCTAAATGTTTAATCTTTCTTTTTTTTTACTGAAACATTAAATTAATCAAAGAGAAAATCCATCATTGCTACACTTTCATCTCCAAACACGTCCAGTTAGTCAATCACAAACAACCTCTGCTTATCCTAACAATGAGGGAAGACATACTGACTGAAGAACAGCCTCCTCCTCCTCCTCCTCCTCCTCCTCCTCCTCCTCCTCCTCATGGTTTTGAAGATTGCCTGGCACTGAATGAAGAATGAGCAGCGTCAAGCTCAAAAAAAAAAAAAAAAAAGCAGGTGAGTTAAGCCTCGCTTTCTATTCCTCCATTTAAGGCCAGGGAATGAATCTCCAGATAACACTCACACCTTTGGCCCTGGGAATTGAAAAGTCCCTGTGTATCTGCGGGATGCGAGGCCATACTGGAATGAGGAGAAGGGCCCAAGACGCCGATACAGCTCATTTAAAGTTAGAGCTTCTTCTTCTGCTGCTGCTTTTTTTTTTTTTTTTTTTGCCCTGAGGTGTGGAGACTCCTCAGAATGGAGGGATATCAGCTCCAGTTGCCAGATAGCAGCAGAGCCTTTTAAAACCACGACGCGCTCTGTACTGACTTTCTAGGTTTTAAAAATAAAATATGTTGTTTTGCTTTAATGTCAAACCCAGTGACAGTTAACTGCTGAACCTGAAACAGCTTCCTTTAGCAAATAAAAGCACCAACAGATGAAGGACAGGATGATTTTACTGGCAGAGATGGAACATAATGTTATGAAGTTATGTTTTTTTTTGCATTAACTTAAAGTTTATATATAGATGCAAACATGTGGAGTTGATATGGACATTTTAAAGCTCAGGGCGTCAAGAGATTTAGATTTAAACTATATAAAATCCTCCCTTGTATGATTGTCATGAATGAATTAGCACTAGAAACCAAAGCTGCTTTTTGTACCACGCTGTAAACACTGACTCACCTTTGGAGACACCCTCTAGTGGCCGTTAGGGAACTGCGGTTTCTGTCTTTAGCGCTTTAATGTTAGCTTCTTGTTTTTTTCCAGCCCTGGAGGTTTGCAGCTTGGTTCACCTGTAAGAGTTGAATCATATTCTGTTGGTTGTGATCTGCTTCAGTCCTACACACTGACCCCGCATGTTATTTTATAAACTTATCCAAGTAGCCTTTTGCTTCTACGTAAAAAACGATCAATCAAACCAGAAATGGTAATTAGCTGACCCCAAGAGCTGAAGAAGCTACTCGGATGATGAGCGGTGAAACGTCTTCTCAAAATCTCTTCAAGTCCAGTTTCCTTTTCAAACCTTCTTTTGGACGACTGAGACCCTTCACAGATATCAATCAAAGGGACTTATTCAATTTGAACCTGAGTCTATCTTTGCAGAGCATTTAAATTATACAGCTTTGCTTGTACTGGAGCTAACTTGACTTGGTGTTTTAGTCATATGCAGCTAAATGGACTCCAATCCAACCTGGATGAATGTCTAAATCTAAAAGCATTTCATTGGTTGTTTCCATTTAAACCCCAACTCCCCGTCTGTCTTTTAGAAATAAAGACTCAGATGAAACTTGTTTAGATTTGATTTCTTTTTAAGTTTTGGATATCTGACTAAAAACCAATGCAAACCCAAATCCATTCACCTCCATCCCAGTGCTACAAAGACACATGCTGAATCAAAACCTGTGTTAATAAAACCTTCTTTAGAGAGAGATGTTTTGTAACTGAACTTAATCACTGTTTAATGTCTGAGTGTGTAGTTAATCTGAGGCATCGTGTGCTCAGACAGGATCTAAGTGTGTGTGTGTGTGTGTGTGTGTGTGTGTGTGTGTGTGTGTGTGCGCCTCTTACCGGGACCCTGCATCCTCCCGATTGGCCGCCGTGCACCTGAAACGCCGCTCCTCCATTGGCCCCCGGCGGACGGAGCGAGGCAGCCAGCGGTTTTGTTGCTGTTGCTAAGATCCTGTTGCTAGGTTCCCGGGCTGTTGCTAGGCGACGCGCGATGCATTATGGATGGATGGCTGGCTTCCTCGTGGAGGAGCGAATCTGAAAGAGGCTGATGATTGGCGTCTCCATCGCTCTGCGTCTCTATCGCTGTTGTTTTGTTTTTTTCTGTCGGCGTCGCTCTGTCATTCTGGTCGTCACACTAAACAAAATTCTGAATTTTGTTTAACGGCGTGAATATCTGGCAGCTACAGGCGTAGCAAGTACACAAGGTTTATGCACAAGGCCCTGTTTGAATACCGGCTCTGTTTGCTGAAGCAGTGACGAGCTCCTGTTGATTCCTACTGTACAGCATCAGGATCTAGTCCCTCCTCATCAGGGAGCCGGT
>SRSE01000612.1:30000-62119 GCA_005024645.1 Planiliza haematocheilus
AAATGGTTAAATTCCCTGCGAGGGACGCCATTGGAAGGGCGCTTATAAACGTGCTAATGATGAGTGACGGCGGGCGATATTGGGGTCGCCGAACGTGCGACACCGATGAAAATGATCAACTAAAAAGCCAGAAGTGTCCTCACAACGGGTGAGACGGGCAGAAGAGACGGGACGCAGAGTGGAGTCACAGCCGCGTCCATTAGTAATCCAATTGGCCGAGGCAATAATGAAAGAGATCAGACGAGTGATTTAAATTAAAGAATTTATTTATTTATTTATTCATCTGAATAATTTCCTTGGAGTCTGTTGCAGACGCTGGCTGAAGTGATAATAGTTCAAATCCTGCACACACACACCTGAACGCTGCGTGATCCTGACGGCCTCGTAAATATCACCTGAAATTGGGCTCAAACCATCTGAACCGGCCTCATTCACCTCCACGGGGAGGATTTCACACGGCTAAAACAATATCCTGGTTGTCACACTCAAGAACGTAAGAACCTCAGAGTCAGAAGTCCAAGAAGTCACAGTTCAGGTTTAGGACTGAGGAGCTATGAAAGTGTTTCACATCTTAAACAGATTAATGTCAAACTGCAAGACTGTAAAGCTTAATGCATTATCAACATCCTGCAGATGACAGATATGGACTAAAAAAAATGATCCCGATAATTTCTGGTATTTATCACGGTAACGATAAATAAACACCAGTTCAGTCTAATCTTTTTGACTCTAATGCATCAAGTTTTATCTGAGTTGTTGTTTTTTTCCCGGACTCTTTCGATGAAGTCGACGCTGCTTCTGCATCTTTGCTCATTTTCTGTCTTTCTTCATCTTCTGGTTTGTGCTTGTGTTTGAGGTGGTGGAACAAATTAGTGCTGTTACTGTCCGCGCACATATACACGTCATCAATGGGAATTTATCGTTTTTATCGTGGGATGACATATTCTTACCGTGGGGAATGTTTTTGACGATATATCGTAAACGATGAAATATCGCACATCCCTAGCACAGAGTGTATGTGAAGATGGAAGTAACCTCTGTCCCTGTAAGGTTTCCTGGAGAGCGCTTTTGAAGCTCAGTGTGGCGTCTCTGGATCGCCGCCATCTTGGCTAATTCAAGAGACAGGCTAGCAAATTGTGGCAGCATCCCTCAAAGTGGCCACGCCCTTAGTTTTGCACAACTTTACATAAGTCCTCACTATGTAATTTAAACAGATGAGATAGTTCTTGGTTCTAATCCATCAGTCGACTGGTTTCTTTCTGTGTGGAGTTTGCATGTTCTCTCTGTGTCTGTGTGGGTTCTCTCCAGGTTCTCCAGCTTCCTCCCACGTCTAAAGACATGCTGCTTAGGTTCATTGGTGATTCTAAATTAGTCGTAGACGTGAGCGTCTCTCTGTGTTAGCCCTGTGATAGACTGGAGACCTGTCCAGGCTGGACCCCGCCTCTCGCCCCAGTGACAGCTGGGATAGGCTCCGCCCCCCTCTGCAACCTTCCAGATTACAAGCAGTTACGCTTTTACACATGAACTCGACCCCAGCAGCTTCCTGGTATTAAACTCTTCATGCTGGAAGCTGCCAGATGGGAGATTTCACCGTGTTTTTTTATTTTTATTTTATTCTACGTGCGCTCAGTAAAACGCACCCACCGACCACATTCTAGAGATGAGTCACGTCGTCCGCCAGCGGCTGATTACCGAGCAGTCTGAGAATGAACGCTGCTCACAGACTAATGTGCAAACAAGGAGAAAAGTTTTTAGTTTGAATCCTGTTAAACTGCAGAGTAACAGCGAACCCATTAGTGACACAACCAACCGCTGCTCTGGCTTCACAAGTAACCGGCTATGATTCTGAGCACAGACGCGGCCGCTACCTTTTTTTTTTTTGTTTTTTTTCGGGGGGGCTCATTAGCTACCGGGAGAATAAATGACAACATTTCAGCTGAATCGCAGCGTGCTCTGGCATCTTGTTTTCATAAAGTAAAACAGAGAGCTCTAATGCTGCTGGAGATTGTGTGTTTGTTTCATTCGGACTCAAAGTTCCCACAGTAATTAATCGACTGAATGAGCTTCGCGGCCTCTTCGTCTCTCCCACCGTGCGATTTCAAATATGTCTTCAATTCAATTTAATTTAAATTAATTCACTCGTTCCTGGAAACGTAATTCTTGCTGCTGCAGCAAATGAAAAGACGATTAATGAAAAATAAAAAGCTTTTCATCTCATCTTCTTTGGAACGTTTGTGCATCAAGGACCAAATTTGAAAAGGTATTTTTTTTTTTTTAAAGTACGTAAGTTCTAGCAGCTCATGGATCAACCGTTTAACAAAATTCATTCAGTCTTCTCAGGGTTTCAGTTCTCACACATTAAGTTATCCAACGAACAGGTGGTGGGCTCGACTATTGAAATGACTGATCTCTGACCAGATGTTTGTTGTTTTAGAGGTTTTAAAGATTCACTTCAGCATCGTCCAAAACAAAGTTCAATTAAACCGAAAGACAAAGACATGCAGGTGATGAATGTAGAAGATTCGTCTTTGGCAACAACAAGATAAAAACAAGAAATCACCTCAGGTCAACTTCATATTCAGCAGAAACTTAAAGCTTCCCTGTGAAAATTCTATGCGTCGTCCTCTTTTGCAGCTTTTCTCTACGCTTTGCTTCAGTTCTCGATATGAAACGTCCACCTGTCGGTCAGTGGAAGGTCGTATTCTCCAAAGTTTACTTTCAAGACTTTCGGCTGTAGTTGTGTTTAATATTTAAGAGTCAGTGTGTTGTTTGTAGCTCCAACTATATGAGGCCTAGGCCTCGTTCAGACCGGGCGCTAACATTGGTCCAGAGGAATCTGATCACAAATGTCCATAGACTGTATATAAATATGGACAATACGTCTCCTCTTCATCGCTTTAGTCAAACTGATGCTATTTTCCCAGGGAGACGGGTGACGCCATCTTGGGACTTCTTTGGGACCAGAGTCTCACCAGTACGATATGAAAGTGGAGCCACATGGAGCCAGTGGTGGACAGTAACGAAGTAAATTTACTTGAGTACTGTACTTAAGTACAGTTTTTGAGTATCTGTACTTTACTTGAGTATTATTTTTGGGGGATACTTTTACTTTTACTCCAATACATTTGAAGGACAAATATTGTACTTTTTACTCCATTACATTTCTGTTGATGCTCTCGTTACTCGCTACTTCTGAGCTTAAGTCAGCTGATTATTTATTTATTTATTTTTTCAAAATTCTGAGAAACTTTCTGGTGAGTGGCTGATTCGCTACGTCATGCCATACAATCCATACAATGCAGGAAGAAACTGGAGAAACTCCCACCGAGCACCCGTGGCCTTATCTCAAACCCTTGTTTGAGATTTTTGCCACAAAAAGTGATTTGTTTCATTTAAAATATTTGTTGTGCTTACCGCGGACAAATGATATCATGGCCAGCTCGTTTTCCAACATGAAAAAGCACGTCGCGGTATGTAAAGTAGCTGCTGACGTTAGCTAGCTTAATGTTTGTTAAATTGCTGATGAACATTTTAAACGTATTTGTATGAGCTTGTAGAGAGAGAGAGAGAGAGAGAGAGAGAGAGAGAGAGAGAGGCTGTGGATTATAGAGTGGATTGTATAATGACAAAAAAGCTACGTCCCTTTCCTGTATTTCCTGAAATACTTTTTAAATACTTTTACTTAAGTATTTTTTTAAGCAAATACTTTAGTACTTTACTTAAGTACATTTTTGACTAAACTACTTTTACTTGTATTGGAGTAATATCTGACAAGGAGTATCTGTACTTTTACTCAAGTAGTGAAGGTGTGTACTCTGTCCACCTCTGCATGGAGCCGTGGTATTGATGCCCCGCCCACACTTCCTCCAGACTCACTCACGCTTCCGTTTAATTCTCTCACGGTCCCCACGTGGCTGCTATACGGAGCGGTGGTCGTCATTATTTCTATATTTCTATAGCATCAAATAACTAAAACGAAACTTATCCAAAAGATTGATGAAATTAAATTTAAAAAAAATGTATTTAAGTGTTTTAGTTTGACCCAAGCCCCGCCCACTAACATGGAGGGGGTGGAGCTTATATGGCCTATACTGCAGCCAGCCACCAGGGGGAGCTCTACTTGGTTTGGCTTCACTTTAAAGGAGCAGTTCCACCGTCCATCTTTATATAGAGTCTATGATGGAGACGCATTTTAATTCAGACTGTCAGGGTCGGACGTTAATGTGAGGTCTGAACTCATCTGAAGTAGACGCCGCTCGGTTTACTTTCACTTATATTATGGAAACTTTAGCAAATGTGGAAATAACTGGAACCACTAAACACACTGTCAAAGACACAGATAATTCAAGCCATAGAAATTCCCCTAATTAAGTCTTCAATCTATATTCTGTAAACTGCCCCCACATTGCCTTTCTCAAGCTGCCGTGGGTTTTGCATACAGAAGAGCGGAAGGAGCCATCTGTGATGAGCTCGCTGTGACAACACAACACACTCTACGTCTACTCGGACGCCTTCACCGCCGAGACGAGAGCGGCATCTCGCTTAATCGATTTCCCTGCTTCCCACTCTCTGAGTCAACACGGCCATCCAGCAGCACAGGCTCATGTACCAAGAGTGTCCCCCCCCCCCACCCTGTCCCCCTTAAAAAACGATCAATACAAAGCCGCCGCTCCACGTTAACAAGGACTCTAAAGAGGCATTCATACACCTCGCTTCATTTAAAACAATGGCGGCCGAATGGTAACGTCCGGGGCTCATTCCTTTACGTTTAAATAAAAAGAAATAATAAAATAGAGACGAGTGATTTACTCATAAGGACTCGGTCTCATCAGCCCAGAGGACGATCAACAAAGACTTTTCTTAACTTAGGGCCACAGATAGATGGAAATGGAAGCAAAGTTCTCAAAATCTGAATTATTAAGTCACGTGATTTGCTGCGACAAATGAAACGTAAAGGAATGAGGAAAACAAAACAGACAATCATGATGCTGACAGGGAGACGAGGGACAGGTGAGAAGGACAAAGACAACTAATGGTCATTTGAATATGAAACAGTGGTGTGGTGTTTGCAGGACATGGGATCCCAGCTATCCCAGCTGTCATTGGTCGAGAGGAGGCGGGGTCCACCCTAGACAGGTCTCACACCTACGTCCAAATCTAGAATCACCAATGAACCTAACCAGCATGTCTTTGGACGGTGGGAGGAAGCTGGAGAACCTGGAGAGAACCCACGCAGACACAGGGAGAACATGCAGACTCCACTTTTTATTATTTGTCTCTTCAGTCACTAAAGGAAAAGACTAATCTCGTCTTTAAACTTCTATTTGTCGTTAAGTGTCACACTAGTTTTCCCGTTGCACTGATTAAAAGATCAAGAACATTTTATTCAATCGATTAGATGGAGAGAAAAGAAAATAACAGACTGAACTATCTATATTTTTTTGTCAGTCATTTTAACAGTTTATAGTTTTGTAAGGAAGCCCACCAAGCAGCCTTTTAAAGTCTGAATTATAGCAGCAAATTAAAGATCCACCGACCACGTTTAGTATCGCTGCGTCGCCATCACTAAAACCTGTAGCTGCACCGTTTGGCCAGCTCAGAGCGTCTCCGCTGCAGGACGTCAGATTAAAACGTCGGATCCGATTTAAAACACGCGTTCCATCGCCCACGCGCGTGTTTTAACAGCCACCGTGTTATAATAACGTCCCCAAAGTGTTTTATATAAAAGAGAGAGAAGGAAGAGAAAAAGAAGAGACAAAACTCACAAGTCAGGATTGCGTCACAGTACTGCATCAACAATGAGACTTTATTCACAAGTAGTTTACACCCATAGAACAAAATATCTTCTGTTGTGATTTCTGGGGGGGTTGGGGTTGGGGTTATGTACAGATCAGTCATCTATTGATGCTTGATGGATCGTGTGAAAGAAAAGTGACAGAGCATCACTACTGGTGTAAAGAAAAAGTTCCTTAGAATAAGTTTAGCGAGTTGAGAAAGAGTAGAATCAGACGTGGTTTTATTTTTCTTCCACATTCTTCTAAAAAGGCAGAGAAACTTGGATCAGGTTCCGCGTTAAATAATCACGGACTCCAGCGTGAGGCCAGGTTGCTGCAGCGTTGCATCATGCTTTTTGTTGCTGCAGCACCTTCTCGCGTCGCTTTAACCTTAATCTGCACAGTTTAGGGACGATAATCCTCGGCTTCAAGCGTCCTCGGAGCGCCTCGCTAATAGATAAACCGACGTTTAGGTTTGTTTGCTCAGACCGACCGCCTCGAAGCGACAAGAAACTACAGCGCACGTCACCTGCTGAATAAATACTCATGCACTAGTAACAGAGTGGATCCAGGTCACTGTAAGACTGTAAGGAACAAAACTAGAATAAAGCTGCCGAGCAGTCGAAACTATGAGCTGGTTTCCCAAAGTCATCGACGGGTTTGCCACCAAAGCACAAGGAATTATGGGTAAAAAGCTCCAGAAGACCAGGACACTTTAACAGATTAATTTAACTGGAGTGATAAAATGTCTCATCCTCTTATGTTTAATTTAAATGACAAGCAAACGATCTATAAATGAACAGATCAGTAGAGTTTGGACCCATTGACTTCTATTCATTTAATCATGAAGTTTCTACAATAACTGGCTGGATAACAGACTGAACACAACAACGCTTCTTCAGCTTTAAATAACTGTCTCCATGGACGTCAATTTAAAATATATGACGAGAGATGTGTCTCTAAACGTCAGACACAAGACAATTTTATCAACTTTTTTTCTCCAAACTTCACGGACAAACCAGATTCGCTCAGTGGAAGAAGACGATGAAGATGTTTGCACGTCTTCAACCTTGATGGATTCTGGCTTTGTTCATGTTTTTCTATTTTTCTTTTTTAAAACATTCTTTTGAAGAACAGGTGCGCTAAAAATTAAAAGGTCCCCTGAGCCGCAACGACTACCTGGACACCGTTTACCCAATTAAAACATCTCCACACACTTGTAACCTGGTGTTGGATTTAGGAATGGAGTTAGCACCTGTCCTCTACTCTTGTCTTCCTGGGACTGAGCTCTTGTCCTCTATTACTAGCCATGCAGTTCTGTGCTACTACTGTATAGCATGTTAGCGTTTGTGTGGTTGGTTCTGTCGCCTACATGCTAGCTCTGGTTGTTTTGTAAAGCGTCTTGTGACTGTTTGTGAATAAAACTGAATTTACTCCAACCAGATAAAGCGTCTACATGGTTATTAGGCGCTAATATCTTAGTATTGAACAGATTATTAAAGGTTTGCACCAACTGTCTCAATGACTAAAGTGTCCTTCTGTCTCCAGCCAGTCTGATTTGATTGAAGTCAATGGAACCCTCATTACTACTAGAACACCAGTGTCCATCACAGCCCGTGTCCTTAAACGTCCAGGATGCTTCTGGGAAACCCCGCTGATGAGTTTCGGTGCGTCACATGTTTCAGCTACTGTACATGAACAAATCATCCATTAATGCTACATCGAAGATCTACTGTACTATCCAGAAGTAAAACTATCCTCCTGTGATCATAAAAATACAGACGCGCTTGATTTCACGATGGCTTCATTCTCGTCTGGTTCCAGTGAGTTAATAATTAGGATTACTGCGTCCCGCCTTTAATCCACGTGTTAATTAGGAACCTAGAATAAGGCCATGTTAAAATGAAGCGTCCATCTACTGTGTTTTTTTTTTTCTTTTCTTTTTCTTAAGGCAGACATGAGCGTAACTTCAAGAGACGACAATTCAGGTTGAAGAAACACAACATCGCTTCGTCTGAGGCGATAGATAACAACAGAAAAATAACCTCGTTTCACCTCATTCCCACTAATAAGCTCCTGTTGATCTTCCTTTAAGTACGCGGGACATCAATGACGTTTTATGGTTTAGTCTTCAGCCTCCTGCTTTTACAAAAGAAATGAGCCGTCGCTGGAGGTGACGTCTCGCCTCAGATCTACCTCACAGACCGACGCTGATGAAACTCTAGTGTATTTGAAACATATCATTAAAGCACTAAATATTAGACACAAACACGATTTAGTGAAACGGAAATGATGATCAACATCACGCACACACTCACGGACCAGTCAGGGGCATCGACCTGCAGCTGTTTAGGGAATATAGACTCCAAATATGGTCCACATACATGAAATGAAGTTAAATGAACTGATTTATACTGATGCACCTGATGCCCCTGAGGTCAGCGCTGATCTAGGAACAGAAACTCTGATAAATATCATAGAGAAACATATTTAGCAACCTATCAGAAAGGAAATGACACTTTGGGAAAAGGAACGAAGGTCTAACTATGTACAGGAGCGGGTTTCCTGTTTATCAAGGTGGATGAGAGGAGGAGGAAGAAGAGGAGGAGGAGGAGGGGGAGGTTGAATGAACCAGACGAGTCCACGGTGGAGGTGAAGGTAGGAAATAGAGGATATGATGGCGTGAACGTAGAGATAGATGGCAGACAAGCGGGTAACAGCTGGAAGAGACGAGGGACGGACACAGGAGGGAGAAAGAAGTGGACGAGAGACGGAGGATGGAAACAAAAGGGACGTTCCTCCAGGTCGCAGAGAAGAGGAGAGAACTTCGGGAGGCGTTCGTTTCTACTGCGGAAGAACTTTCAGAATGGCGTTCACCTCCTCGGCAACGGTCGTCAACGCAAACTCAAACTGATCCTGCGGGAAAAGAAGAACAAGGAAAGAAAAGGAGCTGAAACGTAAGGAACCAAACCTTTGAGAGGGACAAAGGATTAGTCAAGAGTTTGATTTCAGTGATTCACGCTGAGCCGATGTTCCTGCGGAGACGACGGTTTGGATGAGCAGCCTTTGGCCGCGCGACAAATCCAACTAAATCCTCATTTCGTGGCACATATTCCTACACTTTCAGCTCCTAAAATCCATATTAACAGTGTCCTGTTAAGAGTAAAGTCAGAAGGATCCAGGTCGGACGAGCTCTGGGTTGTTAAAGCATCTAAATCCAAAACAATAGTTGAAGGCACATTTAAGAGGATTTGATCTCATTCAGCCACCAGAGCCTTAGCTCATGGCTCATCATCCCAACGGTGACGATGGAGATGAGACTTTTAACCCTTGTGCTACCTTTAGGGTCTCTGGGACCCCAAGTGAATGGACAGACTGATAGAGGGCATGCAGGAGGGTAGCACGAGGGTTAAGGAGGTTTGACTGATTGTTAGAGAGACGCTACTGTGACTTGGAGGTCTCAGGTTCGATCCATGCGACCTTAGATTATCCCGACTTTGCAGAGACGATCCTTTGCACAAACTTTCCTTCCAGACCTCTAGAGACGAGGACAAAATCCGGGTGTAAGGAGTAGTTTTCCCTTCACCTCCTGACATGTCGCTGTCGGAGGGGCTAAATCAACCTTAGCGTGCCATGCTAACCAGTAACGGGACACAATGTGGTTTTGTTGTGTACGTAACAGGGTTTAAAAGAGTGATACTTTGAGATAGTTTCAATCAATTCCAATGTACCGTAATTTCTGGACTATAAGCCGCTATTTTTGTCACTTGCTTTGGACCCTGCTGCTTATTTTTACAGCTAACGGTCACCAGGGGGCGCACTATCATGGAAGCGCAAGAGTGAGACAGAGAGTTAGCGCCAGGTAACGAGAGCAAAACAAACTGCTTTAAGTTAAAGGCCATGGATCTGGCTGACTGTTCTGGTATAGTAGGCTGGTTATTATGATACAGTAAACGACCGTGTTACTGCACCTTTACTGCCGTGTTACAGGCAAGTACTTTTAAAAAGGAATTCAATTTAGCCATTTGACGTTATTGCCTCGTCAAGTGTTGTAAGCTTTGTTTGTAGTGCAGTGTTATACTGCACTACTACTACTTTACATTTCCAAACAGTCATTTCTGTCCCAACAATCCCCTCCGTGGTAGAAGAAACCTTAAATACGGTAATTAAACATTAAAACACCAGCGGCTTATATTCAGGTGCGCCTTATAGTCCAGAAATTACGGCACATGAGTTGAAGGGGAGACCAAACTATAAAGTCCTGTATTTATTTAGTCTTTAGTCCTGTATCTACTGTATACTACATAGAATTGAAGCTTTCTTAATTAACTGTAATCATTTCATGTGTTACCTTGGTCTGAACCATTCCTGGCCGTTGGTCTCTCAGGTGCTCCAGAGTCGCTGCAATATCAATCTCCTTGGCACCTGTCACACAAAAACACACAAACATTTAAGAAATAAAATCAAAAGAAAAAGAAGTGTTCCTGAAATGTGTTCAGACGCTCGCCAAGATAATCCAGCTAACATCTGTCAATCTGGTGTTTTATACCAACTCTCCTCAGAACAGCAAAAAGGAGATTACATTCATCCTCTTTGCACAAACACACAAACACACACACACACAGGCGCTGCAAACAGACTCAAAGGTGGCGTTTTGTTGTTGGGATGAAGAAAAAAAATAGAGATGAAGAGGGCAAAGAAACGGTTGGAGGGGACTGTGTGGAGGGAATCAGGGGCCGACATGTTTCTCTAAAGGAAACCGAGCCGATCTCAAAGCTCCTCGTCGGTCTTTGGTTTGTCGTTCTTAGCCTTTCATGAAGGTTGGAAATCAAAGCTCGGTCAGCCGCTGCCAAAATCTGACATGCCTCCGCGCGTGTGTGTGTGTGTGTGTGAGCCTGGTTTACTTGGCAGTCGGCCTGTCTGCACGCCAGACTGGCACCGTGCCCCACAGCTGACAACAGTGCTGCTGAATGACCTCTAGTCAAACACACTCCGGTCTGATTTATACTGACGGATTACAGACAGATTACAATCCTTTCAGAGTCAGACACAGAGAAAAGAGGTGTGTAATCACATCAACAACGTTACTAAACGTCTGTTTCACTCTTAATAAACTCTCTTTAACGTACGTCCTGGGTAATTAGAGCACAAGAGGCCGCTTTAAAGCGCTGGTGGGGACACAAGCAGGACACGTTTGAGGGATCTGATCTCTGACCACATCTGGAGGAGGTCATAATGAGTCTCATTAGAGTTTTTATAACTGATATTTGTTCTGTAGGCTTCAGCATTTCCGAGTCTGCATGAACGCAGCATGGGACGTTAACAGGCGCGTGCTTGATGACGTATAACAACAACAACACGCTAGTCTCGTTGGTTGCTAACCGTGGCTAACATGCTAGCTCGCCCGGTGTATGAGATGTCAGCCCCCCACCTGCACGACCCTCCACAGGACAAGCGGTTACAGAAAATGAATGAATGAATGAATGAATGAATGAATGAATACGGCGTGTGCTTTCACTGAGAATAACTTTGCAGCTTGTTCCAAAATATGTATCACCTCCACAAGTCATGATGCACACACATCAAACAGCTGAGACGTCAGCTGTTATAATAGTTTATAGAGTTTATCTGCAGGTTGTTAAAGCCAAAAACTTTATTTTACTCTTTCCTCTGAAAGCTGCTTCAATCGTAATCAGAGACCTCGTCCGTTAAATATTCCAGTTACAGTTCAAACAGTCACGACGACGACGACGTGAGAAACGCGCAGCAGCTCAGAGCGAACCTACGGATAATTAACACGTAAATCTGTAGGAGCTTTTTTCAGCTCATTGTTCGGCTGTCTGTCAAACAGCTTTCACCGCCGCCGCGCCGGCTGACTCGCTCACGGCTCTCACATCATTGTCAGCGGTCACCATTCAGCTGCTGAAGAGACGGGAGGCTAGAGGCCGAAGGCAGAGCTGAAAGAGACGCTGGTGGGTCAGCGTGTAGCGCTAACATTAAAGCTTCGCTGTTGTGTTCAAGCGTTGGGAGTTTAGGTTGTTCCAGGTAATTCATCCTCAAGTCTGTCACGTTAATAGCTTTTTAAAAATGCAAAATGTAAAGAAAGTTAGTCAGGAAGAGTTTCTCATGTGGAAAAAGTTAGATCAGGTGATCCAGGGTCTGTTTGAAGGAGGTTTGATGCACTTAAAGGTCTGTTAGGACATTATAAAAACATATTTCCTACTTTTAAAATGCACATTTTAATGACTGTTCACCACCTGATGAAGCCGGAGCATATCTAATAGCGACAGGAGGACACAAAGGAAGACATCTCAGCAAACCAGAGCACTCTTTGTTCTGGGAACGACGATTAAATTCACAAAGAACAAAAAAAAGAAAAACATTTAATTTGTTTTCCGTCCGTCCGTTAACTCCCCCCCCCCTCCCCCGACCTTTTCCTCCTCCATCCAAATTCTGCACCAACAAAAAGCGCAAGAATTACTTTCCTCTTGTTGTCACACACAATAACACTTCTTTTTCTTTCCCCCCCGCCCGCGTGAAGAGGGAACATGAATGGTGGGAGAACCGCTCGTTCACACCGTTCTCTCTTTCTGTTTCACAGGTTGTGTGAGTTTCTTTTTTTTTTCCCGTTTCACTACACAATGGACTCTCTTCTAGCCAGAAAAGCTGCAACACACCACTCACCGCTTTAGGTTTTCTTTTTTTAGGCCGGGGTGGTGGGCTTAACAAACCAAGGGCTATTGTGCGGCTTCTGATAAACCTCAAAATGGACGTTACTCGGGCTTCCCCTCTTTCGCAAAACTCTCCCTTGAAGGAAATGGGGGCAAAGAAAAGAAAAACTAATTTGGAGCTTTTCTGTCAGCTTTGAGGTGGAGGTCGAGGAATAGGATGGGGGAGGAGGAGGAGGAGGAGGGGGGTGCTACAGAACAGCAGAAGCTGGTGGAGTAAAAAAGAAAGACCCTTGAGGAGGCCGCGATAGACCCTGGAGCTGAGAGAGCCAGGCTGACCAGCTGGACCCGGTAAAAAAATAAAAAAATAAAATAAATAATAAGAAAAAAGGAGCTGAGCTGAAAAGCTCTCCAGCACTCAATGGGTGGAGCTGGATTCTTAAGATGAAGAGAAAGGTGGCGGGTGGTGGTGGTGGTGTGTAGAGGGAAGAGAGAATAAAGAGGAGGGGGGCTTTTGGAGAACGTGAGAACCACAGCTATACGTCCTCAACCGTGCTACATCGCTGTAAGTCCTGGAGAAATTTATTTCTTGGGAGTAAAAGTGTTGGAGGAAGGAGGAGGAGGAAGAGGAGGAGGATTTGGGAAGTGTCTTTGATCAGGGTGGAGGCCTCTAGCTTCTCAGGACGGACAAAAACCTCCAACTACGGAGGCGGAGAAGTGTTAATCTACATCTACACGACCTAAAGCAGACTCAAGCAGACATCGCTAATCGATTTGTATTTGCTGAAGCTTTTAGTCTTTTAATTTTTTTTTCATTTGTTGTAATTCACTGAGTAAAAGCGTCTGACAGTAAACGCAGCTTCGTCTGTGCTTCATCGAACGATTTTAAAGATTTATCCGTTTTTCTCAATCCCACCGGCGGTCGTCATCTTTATCAGCTCGGCTGCAGTTTCTCCAGCTTTCATAGAGAGAGAGACCCAGGGAAACATCATCCACTTAAACGAGTCGATGACGTAGCAGTCTAGTCCACAATAAACAGACTATAATTAATAATTTATCTTTTTTTTTTGGTTTCCATCAACTTAAATATGAATTTTTCCTTCTTTAATATTTAACGCTAGAGTTTTGGAGATAATTTAACATTTGTTTGTTACGTGAATTGTTTGTTTGTTGTTGTTTTCATGTTGCGTGGTAGTTATGGTTAGCTGCTGAGCGGACCATACAAGTCAGCAGCGTTTAGTTATGTTTTACAATGTTTGAAGTATCCTCTGCTGCTCAGTGGGTTTACAACCCAGCAGCTTTTACTTAGTCTATGTAGATTATAGGTTAATTGTCATATCACATGACTGTAGGTTTGGTAGGGCCTCTTAGTTGAACAGGGCCTCTAAATGTGTTTTGCCTGGGATTTTGGCACAAGGGATTATAACATTTTATCCTGTGTGTTACTGAATAAAACTAGAAAATAAAATGAATGGTGTGCTGAAGCTACTTTAAATTAGATTAATTAGAAAATACTGTGAATAGTTAAGAACTGTAATATAATATAGAGAAACCGTACAAGATAAAGTCAGTAAAACCTTTATTTAGAGATGTATCATTAATCTTTTTTATTCTTGAGGAAGCTGTAAATGTTTGCCGTCATTATCATGTCAACACTCTGATATGGAAAACTGACACATGTGTAATGAGACCAATCAAGTTACATTAAGCTACACGCAAAATATAGATTAATGCAGCTTTAAGTGCTTTGCAGCTTAAATACCTTACCGTACTCTGCACAGATGATTAAATATATAAAGACAAGTATATTATATCAGTTAAAGGAGCTACTCAGGTATCTGAAGCTGTGATTAAAAGGCTCAGGTTTGTTCATCCTCCTCATGACTTGACTTTCAGGCGTTTGCAGGATTTCATGCTCCTGTGTGAATTTAGCAGACTCCACCACGCCTCAGGTTTCTGAAACCCCTTCAAAGGATGTTAGATAAAAAAACGGAAAGCTGCCAAGACCCAAGTAAACTCCTGTTGTTTTTTTTTTTTCCCCCGTCAACATAAACCGAGAGGTTTCACGTCGTGTTGAACTCCACTCCGATCCCTAACCTTATCGCTCCCCACTCAAAGTAAAGGCAGTTTTTAGTTAAACAGGTATCAGATATTATGTTTATTTACACCATGAAGGTCTGAGCTCACAGATTAATCAGTGTTATTCACAAAGGAGCGACCACACGTAGAAATCCTTCATAAGATTGAAGCTAGACCTCTTATCAGCTGGGGATATTTGGCGTATCTAGTTGATGATGGATGAGTTTAGTCGTTTACAGACAAACACACACCTGAAATATTAAATTAAGGCTTTAAACGTAGATTTCCTTTGTATATTTCAGTATTATTACAGCTTCTTTTATTTATCCCGGAGAGATTTTAGTAAATATGATTAAATTCAGAACAAGAGATAAAAACAACCGCTAACATCCCCACTCAGTCCCGCCCCCTGCTTCATTGACTCCGCCCCTTCCTCCCTGGTACCCGCCCCCTTCCTCCTGAGCCCCTGGGTGCCGTGTAGGGGCCCCTGATCACAGTGTGACGGCCTGGGAAAACGACTGCTGATGCCCGAACTGACCCTTTGATCTGAAATTAAAGACCCAGGAGTTCGTTCTGCTACAGCAGAGGACGCACACTTAGAAAGAAACAAAGAGGATCTGCACACACACACATATATCGGCGTCTATCTTAAATCCTCAGAAGGAATCTTTATTATTCAAAGAGCTGCGTTCTGTTTAACGGCACATAATAATGTGTCTTTTAGAAAAGGTTCATTATTCACTTAGAAACAAATCCACTCACGTAAAACAGGAGACGTGAAAGCGGATAAATACAATCAGGCAGAACTTCAGGAAAAGACACAACATCACGGCACAAAGCGGAGCCCCTGCATAATTACCACACTGTGTTTGTAGTAATTATCATGCTCTTAAAATGTGCTAATGATGCACCGGCTGTGGGTCCTGTTGATACTTCAGATAAACTGTTGTTGGTCAGCTCAGGTTAATTCACAAACAGCCCGGACACCTACAGCTGGAGCTATTATTTCATTTCACTCTCACTTATTTATTTCTTTTTTTTAGGCCGTGACAGGAGGGGGAACAAGCTGGCGTGCGGCGCCGAGGCGTTGGAGCATCCACTGAGATAATGAAAGCGATATTCATTTGCAATAATTAAGCAGAGAAGTTTTCCGGGGGCTCGACGGCGACGGCGGCGGCGATGGAGGGCGTTAATGGAAAACGTCATTATTCTACCTGCTCATCACTTTCATTATCTAATTAAACGTCATTATTTCAACGCAATCAAAAAAATAAATAAATGATGATAGCAGGGTTTGTTTGTTTTTTGTTTTGTTTTTTTCGTCTGTGCAGGGTATAGAGGAGGGGGTGTTGCCATGGCGACGCCTCTCCAAGCAGGCAAGGAGGAGAGGATGGAGGACAAGAGGGAGGGGGGGATAACAAGAGGAAACAAACCCACCTTTAGCCATCTTGTTGAGCACCATGTCGACCAGGATGTAGGTCCCGGTTCTTCCTGCGCCATCGCTGCTCGATGTGGGCGAGAGACAAAGACACAGACAGAGAGAGAGGAGAGAGAGAGAGATTTTAGATTATTTACTGTTGTTGTGTTTAATTTAATGTCATTTTATTCACATATCGCTCATATTAAGTCATCTAAGTTTATATTTATCCATATCTGTTGACCTTCAGCCTCCGGGTGAGGAAGAATAAACCTCCTCTCTGTGTCTGCTTGTGCACATACGACGTTCACACCCTGAAAATGTTTCCGAATGAATATATTTATGGACGAGACATCTGGAACGGCTCCTGCGTGTCAGCGAGTCCCAGCACCGCCGCCACCGCCGTCGAGTCGCGGACTCAGATTTGCTTTAACAACACTGCTTCCTGTACGTCTTCTGCTACGCGCATTTGTTTCTCCTCCTGCGGCGAACGCAGGCGTTAACCCGACTACGGCGCTGAGACGGTGAACAGAAAAGAACCTTTAATGCTCTTTAAAGTGGATAAGCAGCTTCTGAGGCGAATGAAAAATACATCAGACTATTAATCTGATGTTATATTTTATACATATAGAGAGAGACTTAAATGTAAATGCTCCTCTGTTCTAAAATAACACAAACTGTTTGCAGAATAAGACTCTTGTGATGCACGTGGAGGGAATATTTTGTATCTTAGATTTATTCCAAGTGTTGAAAATTGATGTCTGTACCCCCAACCAGTCTATTTCATGGGCTGGTGTGTAATCCAGCAACCTCAAGAGTGTGTGTGTGTGTGTGTGTGTGTGTGTGTGTGTGTGTGTGTGTGTGTGTGTGTGTGTGTGTGTGTGTGTGCTGGCATGAGTCCATACTTCCTGAATATTTCATTTTCACTGGGCCCTTGGTTATTTTCTGCAGTAATTGAACAGTACCACCGCAGCCTGAGTGTGTGTGTGTGTGTGTGTTTCTGCTATCACTCTGATCTGAGACAGGTTCTGTGTGTAGTGTGTGTGTGTGTGTGTGTGTCGTACAGGTTATTACGGCGTGATTATAGATCTCTGGTATCGCCGCTCCTCGCCCGGATCGTTACAAAGCGATCAAAGACGTGTGATGTGTTTGTGTGAGAGCAGACGCCTGAGGGCTGTGAGTAAACCCGTCAACATGTCTGCTGCCTCCTCTGACTCTATTTAAAATGATCCGCACGGAAGAAGAAGAAGGGACGGGGTAGAAAGAGATACAGACGGAGAGAGAAAAACGATGTGTGATACTGATTTCTACGTCTGCGCATATCTGGATTTGGAGGATCTGAGCTAACGTACACGCTGGCTGGAATAAACCTGGATCTGTCCACATGGAGGCTATGACTGAGGATAACTGATGTCTGCAGTGATAAAAGGACGGAGTGAAAAGGTCTTAACGGCATCGACACACAAACGTCTCGCTGAAACTTCCACCTCCACTAAATCATGTCACTTTTCCCACGTTTTGACAGAAGCTTCACTACACTTTACACTTACTGCAACACCTTCGTACCTTCATGTAAGTGTGTGACGGTTTTTATTTATGGAAACCAAAGAGGAAAGTTTTCTGTAGCGACCCTGAGGAAAAGGCCATGAATCGTCTCTTCTACATGTGACCAAACTGACTGTCACATGATCCGAGGGCTGGACGATAAAACGTGGTCGATATCAATACGTTCGATAGAATGATCGATAATTTCACTTGAACTCCGTTAGAGAAAAACAGGAAGAAAACCCTGAGACACAACTGCAAGGCATTCTGGGGGATGTAGGCAGAGGAAGGGCTTTAGCCTCTGGACCTATCACGGACCAGCTAAGACAACAACAACAAAAAGAACGGCGTGGAGTGAAAGGAGAATATGAGAGCGACAGCGTGAGAGGAAATTGCAGATAAAAATTAAAGATCACGTTACCAGTTTGGTAATATTTAGGTTATTTTCAGTCAGACATGAGTCAGACCGATGTTGTCTGCTAACTTGGTGGTGAGTGAGCAAATTAACTGTCTAACGTTTACCTTCTTACTAGCACAGGTGTACTTGCTGCCGTATTTTGGACGATATTGAGCTCGACAATATAGTTTATGTGGTCAGGTGTGTAGCCTGTTAGCCTGTTAGCATGTTAGCTCGTCATTCTAGCTGCCTGCCGATGCTTTTAGTGCCTGGATGCTCAAACAATGCATGTGCATCTGAGGTGAGATTACATCATATTAAGTGATCGATCACTCTGTGCATGAGTGACGCAGACATAAAGGTATCTGTTGTTTGTTTTTGTTGCACGAAAATAAAATCTGTGGTGATTTTCTCTTCCTGCTAACCAAACTACCGATTTAATTACGTCTCACTGGCCTGAGTTATTTCCTCTGGTGGTGGAGGGATCCAGATGTGATCAAACACAACAGCTGCTAACCCCGCCCTCTCCTCTCCCTCTCCACCTCCCACCCCGCCGTCTCCGACAACACAGTGAAAACTTTAGAAGTGCCGCCAATTAAGAGCTGCCCTCCTCCGCGGACGGTTCGTCAGATTAAATCACCGCTCCGGGACTAATCTCTCGTTTAAGATGTTTGTCGTCCTCCACGCTGGGGACGAGCGACATGGGAGAGCGGACAGGAGGACAGAAACCACAAGAGTTCGTCTCTAAATCATCGGTGTAAACTTTTACACGTTAAACATTTAACAGCAGGTCTCAGTCACGTTTTATAATCCTGAACATGAGTTTGAACCTTTGATACAAATGAACAGCGTGCTCTTGTTGTACTTGCCTGCAGTGGACTATGATAGGACACGAGCGTCCCCGGTAGCACTTGTTAACTTTCCTGTAAAACAGCAAAACAGAAAGAAGAAGTCAGAATCAAAGGCACAACGTCACACACATGAAGCTGAGCTGTTAACAAAACGACAACCATGAAGAAGAAGAAGAGCAGCACAGGTTCAGACATGAATGAGGAAGAAACAGGGACCTTCTCTAGGACTGATTTATGGTTCAATATGTCAAAACAAACATGAGCATCGACGACTTGTGTTTACCATTTGTCCCTTTTCACTTACCATGAATACAGTACAGGGTTTACGTTCAGTTAAAGACAGGAAGTCTATTTTTTACAACCTGGACCTTATTTCTGGCATAAAACACAATCGTTTACTCACCAAAATAATTTTTTGCGTCATTTATAGTCCTTTGGGAGATATTTAGATCTGTGTATATCCATATAGTGGGAGTGAATGGGGCACCGAAACACAGCCTCTAAATAACATATTATCTGCCACGAAACTTGGTAATTTCACAAATTTATTGTTATGATACACTACTGCTATTCCCTGTTGAGTCCGGAGTTACCTGTTACCATCATCCTGGGTCTGTAGATTGACCTACAGACCCAGGATCATATCTTCTGACCTGGATGATGTCATCTCTGAGCGCCATGCACACCCGCAACTTGTTTACTTGTAATTTGTTACTGCTATGGTTCGTCCACAACCTCACAACGGGCAAATATTCAGCCATGTTGCAAAAAACTAGCAGTAGCAAATTACAGGTAAACAAGCCGACTGTTGCAGGTGCGTGCGGCGCTCAGAGATGACATCACCCAGGTCAGAATACATCATCCAGGGTCTGTAGGTCAATCTACAGACCCTGGATGGGGAATAGCACTAGTGTATCATAACAAAATATTGGTGAAATGAACGAGTTTCGCAGATAATTCATTATTTAGAGGCTGTGTTTCGGTGCCCCATTCACTCCCACTATATGGATATACACTGATCTAATTATGTCCTGTACAACTACAAACGACTGTATTTTATGCCAGAAATAAGGTCCAGGTTGTAAAAAAACATACTTCCCCTTTAAGGGAGGCTTATCCTTGTGCAATGTGCCCGAGCAGTTTAATAAGACTCGTTCACATGTGCTAACAATGAGCCTCCAAAGAGTAGCTGCTACTGAAGGAAACAGATTCTCACATTAATTAACTTAAAAATCAGTGAAGCTGAACCCCTGAAAACTTTTATTCACCGACAGAAAACCGCCCCGATATTCCTCAGCAGACAAAAAAAACAAACGTGTTCATCAAAAAGCACAAACGAGCAGCTCCTACACGAGCAGGAAGCAGAGTTTGATCCCAGCTGGAGATCCTTTCCGATTCTATTTCATGGTCCTGCCTCTAAATAACAACGTTCAGCTGGAGTACATTATGTAAAGGTGCACTGTACGTGTGTGTGTGATCCATTATGCATCAGTGAGGCGAGGAAGGAAGCCTCCAACCTGCAGTGATGATGGTTTTCTTTGTCCTTCACTGAACCTCTGTGGCCATTTACGCTTTTTGTTTTAATGATATTTCAAAAAGTTTGGACACAAAATAAAACACGAGTAAATTAATTTTTGACGACTTTTTCTTACGCCGGAGCCACTGAACTTATTTTAGCTGAAAACATCCAATAAAAATCCAGCTCCTGTCCATCACGTGAACGTTAATCCAGATTAACGTTCGGATCGTTTCATTCACGTCCTGGATCTGAAGTCTTCCCTCACGTCCTCCGCCACAACCAAAAAAAAAATAAATAAATGAAAAGTCAGAGCTCGCTGCAGACAATCGGAGGGGACGTTGCCATGGAAACAGCCGGCAAAGGCTCAACCAACGAGGCTGGGGTGAGAGGGTGGGTTGGGTGGGTGGCATGTAGAGGGGTGTGAGGTGGAAAGGAAATGCCCGGGAAGAGAGAGTCACACTCAGAGAGGGACAAAGGACGAGGAGGCTGAAGATGAAGATACAGAGAGGGACAGACCCACTGATGGAGACGGATTATGTCCACAAACTGTAAACAAACATCTATAGATCTATGAATAAATAATAAATAAATGATGTTTTCTAATAAAGTATAATCTGAGGTTTGTTTCCTCTTTCAACCTGAATCTCTGTCAGTCTCCACAAACTACTTGTGAAGACTTTATTTTGAAGAGCCTTGGACTATGAAGACCGATCACATCGGGTGAAGATTGACTAAAATGAGACTCATCAATGAACCTATCCTGACTCTGCTCCATCACCGACCACCCTGCAGAGCTGGAAAACATTTCCATCAATAGCTTCGGTTGTAAAATGCACCACGGCCTCGGCAGGGAGAGCGGATCGACCACGAACCAGAAGGTTAGAGGTTCGATCCTCTGACACCGGGACGGGAACGTGAATCATGTTTCTGCTGCTACAGAATCATCTCAGTTAAGATGTTTGTTCTGTCTCTACATGATTTGTGCTTTACATTTCTATAAATGTAGAAAAAAGAAAGAAACCTGTGGAGGAACCTGACAAGGATCAACACAGAACTCCACGTATGAAGATGTAGACGTTTGAAGCTTTCTCTACTCTTAACAGGTTAGATTTGGGGAATTAGGAAAGAGTGGAAAGAAAGCAGAATCCAAAGTGCAGCCGATCAAATGATTCTTCCCTGCAGAGGACAGGTTTTAAAGTCCTAACAGAAGCAGAAAATAATTAAGAAAGCAAGCAGAGACAAAAGAGCAGGACTTCTGAGTGACAAGCTCATCTTCAGACTCATCTGACAGATCGTTATCTCTATAAAAACAAATTTATCTGGATTTAATGTGGAGTTATGAACTGAGCACGGATCAAAATGTGATTAATTTACATTAACTGTGGAAACTGATGACTTGTTGATTAAATATTTGGATCTATTGACGCGCCTGCTTTTCATTTTCTGTGACGGCGTCTGTCTGGGAAGGACCTGAGCGATTAGGAGCTGCTGAAATAGTTTTAATGTCTCCGTTTGAAAGTTTAACGTCCAGCGGATCTGCACAAATACACAAGACAGAGGAACCAAGATGTCCTCTGCCGTAGGACGAGCAGAGAGACGGGCAGACACACAAATCAGTCAACTCTTCTATAATGAAGCTTTAAGAAAGCAGGTTGGGATCTATTTTATTATTTTTGCTCATGAGACGGTAAGAAATGCGATATCTGGAGACAGAAGCGTCCACTCTGTCCAGAAAGAAGAGGGACAAAAAAACATTTCTTGGAGTGGACGTATTCTTAGACAAAAAAAGAGGGAGACAAAAGCAAGCAAAAGAGAGGAAGGGAGTCATGGAGAGAGAGGAGGGGCGATCGGAGGCAGTCAAGCAAACCATGAGCAAGCAAAAAGGCAAGAGGTCACCTCAGGTCACCGAGCACAGCGAGGACGGAGAGAGAGGAGAGAGATGAAGGAGGGGAAGCGACGGGGAGGAGGACGGGAGGACGGGAGGACGGGAGGGAGGTGTAAAAAACAGGTGGGGTTGGGGTGGGCCCGTGAGACCCAGTGGTTGTAGAGTCACAGTCTCCAATGATCACTTTTGTGACTATGCAACTGGGCTTATATTACTAGCTGCAACATCACAAAAATGACACTGGCAACCGCTAGTTAGCTGGTAAAATGTGGGGAAGAGGACAGAGAGGATTTATAAGCAATGCTTCGGGTCATTAGGTCCGGCGTGAGCGAACAACATGCTGGCACAAGCGCGTAAAAAGGTCCAGAGATGCTTTAGCCGGCTTCATCAAACCACTGACGCGGGAAAAAAAGAAAAAACACACACAAGTAAGAAGGAAGTAGAAGAAGAAGAAGAAGAAGGGCAGGTTGTTATTGTGAAAGTACCATAACCGCGGTAATAAAAGTGAAAAATATCTCCCTCTGCGCTTTTCTTCATTGTGCTCTGACCCCGCCGCCCTGTGAGTAAAGGCAATATTTCCTAACTGATGGTGGGTGGTGACGCCCACCAGACCCTTTTATAATGGCTGTGACCACAAACGCTCACTCTTGATATCGCACCTAATTGATGTGCGGAAGCGAGGCGACTATATATATATATATATATATATATATATATATAAACCTGAGCTGGGGTCTATTGCTGGAGAAAATCCACAGTGAATCAAGAGGGGAAGGGGCCGGGGCGGCTACAGCCTAATAGGCAATACAGTATATCAGTTTAAAAGAGGTCGGAGGGGGCGAGGAGGAGGAGGAGGAGGAGGAGGAGGAGGAGGGGAGCGGTTATAAAGGCGCCGGAGATAAAGGATCGCCAAGGCGGGGTTTTCTCAATGCGTCCTGAATGATCGACTGGAAAACGCCCAGAACGCTTGAGGATATAGAGATGGAAAATAAAAGAGAAGGGCTGCAGATACTGAAGGAAGTCAAAAAAACAAACCTTTTCTTAGCCTCCGTTCAGTTTCTTAGTCTTTTAAAATAAAATAATAACATAAAAAAGAGATATGACTTGATTCTGATATGTACACGTCATTAAAAACTAGTTGTATTGACCTCAGGTTTGCCTTTCTGGTATTCCTTAATCTTTGCATTTTCATAACAACAGATTAGAATATGATGCAGAAGAACCAAAAAGGGAGAACCAATGTTTAAAGGCTGTTTAGGTTCCTGAAGGTTGCACCATTCACCAGAGCACGGAAGATGAAGGATTAGCCAAACCTCCGGTTAGTAAAAGACAGCAGTGTTTCATGCAGAATATACAAAGCCTTAGGTATCCTCAGAGCAAAGCAAAGTAAGGAGCAGACAGTTCATTCTGTATATGCTATATGCCCCCTACCCAAAAAATGCTTGTGGTGGAAAGTTGGCAAAGATCTGCCGGGTGATAAACGTCATCTGAGCACCATAGAGTTGAATTTGTTCCCAACAAAAAGCCTCTGACTGGTCTGAAGACTACCCAGTATTGTTTTATTCCTCTGCTCTGTTACCAGACTCTGATAAGAACGGAGTCCGGCCACCCGAGGGTCGCTACGCCACAGTCCTGCCTGTTCTCTCACGGACGTTTTATTGTGGGAAACACTGATAACATTAACGCTCTCAACTAATAATTCACAGAACTTCCATATGCACATTTACAAGCTGACTTCTATAACTGTTCAAGGCGTTCTTTCGGCTCTGCTGTGGAAATGAATCCATCTATCAAACTCTGTTTTTACTCCAAAGGCCCCTTTTTTCAAAACGGGGTTTCAAAAGTTTGGCTTCTAAAAACCTCAGCGGCTTCTGTACTGGCATTAAAAGCGAACCTAATGAGCTCCAAGAAGCTCATAAGAAGGCTTTAATACCGGGCCAGTGCAGAGAAACTACAGTGTGTAGGCCGTGATTCATGAAGTAGAGCTGTACTTCCAAGTTAGTTTGTGATTTGGAGCAGAGCAAGTTCCCCTTACAGTAATTTAGAGCGAGAAGAAGAAGAAAAAAGAAGCAGGTATTAGTTCGGTTATGGTTTTAAAGAAGAAGAAGCTCAGTACCTGCGGAAGTCGAGCAGCGTCCGGCTGGTCTCCGGGACGTTTTGGTTGAGCCAGGTCAGGAAGTGAAACTGGGTGACGGTCCTCGTCTCGTTGGTCTGCATGTTCTTCAGGTAGAAGCTACGGACCAGGAAGTCGTCGCACCAGATGTGTTCGGACACCAGGTTCACCTGCGAGGACGCATTTAAACCCGGACCAGAGTGAAAACTGACTCGTTCACAGAGAGAAAGAAGAGAGAGGCCGGTGGAATAAAACTGAGAGTGGAGTCGTTTTACCTCGTAGATGTGGTACAGGTTGGATCCTTCGTCGGGCCAATAGTGGTAGCACTGCTTCACGCCGTTCTCGACGAGAGGTGTGAGCATGACAATGACCACGCAGCCATTCTCCCAAACCATCTGCACACAAGAAACGCGGGGAGGTTACAATCCCTTGTGCCAAAATCCAAAACACATTTAGAGGCCGTGTTTAACGAAGAGGCCCTACCAAACCTACAGTCATGTGATATGACAATTAACCTATAATCTACATAAACTAAGTAAAAGCTGCTGGCTTGTAAGCCCACTGAGCAGCGGAGGATACTTCAAACATTGTAAAACCTAAACTAAACGCTGCTGGCTTGTATGGTCCGCTCAGCAGCTAACCATAGCTATCTCATCTAAAGACTTTTGTTCTTATTGCTGGAGACAAGAACGAATCGCCCTAGCTTTGCTCTACGCCTCTAATCTGACAAGGCTGTAAGAGCTATCGTGACAGAGTAATGTCCAACGCTTGTTACCCAGCGTTTCCTTAAAAAAAAACTAATTTTAAGCTCATTTAAATGTCAAGCACTCAAAAGTAGGAGTCACATTCTGGTAGCGGCGGAGAGCCTGATTTGGAACGAGATCTCATCCAAAGGCTGTCAACACCTCCCGAAATCTGCCAACGGGAACACCGACACGTGTCCTCGCTCCCCCACTCACTTGGACGTCGGCCCGTAATTAATCAATTTTGCGCTTTCATTCGGGAGAGGGCGGACGTGTCGGCGCTGTGGGGCGGGAGGGACGAGGCTTTGAGTTTGGAACCGCTTAAACTCTTAAAGACGTGATCGCGGGTTTAGGCTCTGGAAGACACTACGAGGAAGTGAAGTAGATGTAGACGTAGAAGCAGGTACGTTGATGTACCTACACACCCAAACTAAGTGCTGTTGCTGTCGAGGCTGTTCCCTCCCCCAGCTGGGTCATTCGACAGCGAGACCTGGCGTTCGGGTCGTATTTTTTTCTGCCGGCAGTCATATTCTGAAGCAGCCGGAGGGCGGGCTTGCCCAGGAGATCCATTCCACTCTGATCAGAGGTAACAGTCAGCCGTTAATGGAGGCCATAAAACAATAGCGCTCCCACTCCATCGCGATCCAGATAATCAAGATGGCCGCACCCGCCGCTCGGTCCGGAGCGCCGCCACACCTTGACGGAGATTTCCCCGACGTTAATTGCGCCGGGTTTTGAATTACGGCACCTCTGCACCCCCCTCCCCCTCTCGCCCCCCTGCTGCTCCGATGATTAGTCTCGCAGACCTGAAAAGTGTGACGGTGCACTTTTTTTGAGAAATGGAGTTAATTCGCTGGAGCTGACAGGGAGCGGGGACTCTGCTAGCGCCGGGAGGACGAGTTCCATTTTCTTTTGTAACTTGAAGTTTGTTAAAATGCTAATTATATTTAAAACTTGTTAAAAAAAAGAAAAGTCAACTGCATTTTTTTTCTTTTTTCTGGAGTTTCTTGTGGAGAACTTCTTGAACATGGCCAGCTTTGCTCCGTAATGTGATTTATGTGGCGTAATAACCTCGGCCCGGCTCCTGATGAAGCAGTCTGATAAGACACGGTGATGCTGGCTAAGTAGACCGGACCACAACGCAACCAGGAAACAACCAGAGTACACGGGATGTTTAGAGCTCACCGAGGCCACGTAATGAGGATGAGATGAATCATGATGATCAGCAGAAGTGGTCTCATTACACACAAACTCCTCCTGGTCCTTCCTCTACAGCCCTGTTTATACAACCTTTATTGTTGTTTTTTTAATGTCTAGGGCTCTAATGAGGACTACGGGCAGCGATTTCAGGTCAAGGGCATTTATTCTGAAAGCACTCTAAGTGGCAATTTCAACTTGAAACCCCACTTTTCCTTTAATGCTTTGCCTCCGTAACTGTTGTACTTTCAACAAATACTTTCAAAATGTATTTGTACAAACAGCACGAAGCGGAGGTGGAGGAGAGAGTAATGATGGACGGGAGAGAAGTGGTGGCAAAACATAAAACGGGGAGAGATGCCTTGACGTTATCGGAGAACGAGGGAAAGAATATTTAACGTCATTATACAGAACATGCAGAAGAATAAGAATAAAAATACACATGTATTTGTGCATGAGGGTGGTAGTGAGGGGAAAGGGGGACCTGGCTACTGAGGACAACAGCCCTCCCAACATATTGGACATTCTAGGGACACGCAAAATGGTTTAGTCCGGACATAGACAGCGACCGGCGACAAGTACGTCAATGAGCGCAGATTGAATGACCTGGAGGTTAGTTGTCATCATGGCACCCAAAAAACACAATTTGGGCTACAAGAAAAAGAAATAAGGCAGAATGAATCGAAGCAAGTGTTAACTGCGAGTATCACAGTTCTGGGTATTATCGCGATACTGCCGCCATTTTTTTTTTCTTATTATTTTTATGAACTGCAGTGTATAAGTTATAAATACGTATAAATTACTTAAAATGTTGTTTGGTTGTATAATGTTGACTTTTGAAGCTTGTTTTTTGAGCAAAATTTGTGGTGCCACTGACGACGACGCGGCGGCAGACTCGCTTCTCGAGCTCGGTGCTTCTGCCGTGGTGAGTGTGTTGTCTCGTGTTTGTGACTGTTAGCCGTGAACACGTCTGGGCGAGACAGAACTTTAGCTTGTTCTTTGTTTTGAAGCAAATTTTTAGCGAAGCGGAGCTGTCTTCATAGAGTTCGTTCTTGCCGGCAGAAACACACAAACAGCCAATCAGCTGACCCAGCATGGGGAAACAGCCTATCATATCCCCGGATGTCACCAGTAACAGGCAAACAGCCAATCATTCAGCAGCTGTGTAATTCAGTTGCAGTTGTTGCCATGTGGGTTTGTTTACAAGGGAGTAGTATGCAGTGAGACTCCTGAGAGTAGAGACGGCCACTATGTCGCCGAAACTGGCACCGGTAGTATAGTAAACCATGGTAGTACCATCATGTAGAATTTCTAGTTTAGTAGGAACCGTTATGATTTGGCACCGCGGGGTACCATGAGTATCGTGCAACTTTAGTTAACTGCTGTCTTTACTGCATCCAGTTAACAGGCTCCTCTTCAAGAATAAATGTTTTTAAATCAAAATGTATCATGGATAAAAATCGAAGGTGTTTGTAGGCCAAATGCATCAACTGAGGCGGTGAATATAATCTGATCTGACTTTAGCTTAAAACCCTATTTAAGCTTGTTTATTCATAAATAAATGCCCCCATTTTTTTTTTCTTGCTCGCGTGCTTCGTGCACCAGCATGGATAGGGGCCCACTGACATTAATAGTGGACAGGGCCCAGAATTTGGTGCTATGTCCCTGTATATGTGCTGTTCCCAGCTGAAAGATGTCAGGAGACAGAGGGACAGAGGAAAGTCTGTAGAGAATAAAGAAAGACATGTAGTGGTGTAACAGGGCTGAAGTTTATTCTCTTATCCCCCAGAGAAAACCTTCAAATTCACCACCGTCGCACAACTAATGAGCAGCATCCCTGCTCAAGTCGGCCCAACAATTAAAACTGTTTCACTTTGGTATTATTATAAACGCTCCACCTCCCACTTGCCTTGGATGCTCACTTGAAGAAAAAAATTGTCCACAGCCTTTTTATTTTAAACCGAGTGGGCCGCATGAGCTTCCACAGCAGCGGCCTGTTAACGGCTCGGCCCGAATACGACGGGGAGCGCTTGTGTTAATTCTGTTTGTACCGGGGAGAAGTTACATAACGGCGACACATTTGAGGTCAACGCTTGCCGAGGGAAGCGAGCGGAGAAGAAGAGACAATAATGTGTGATATGACTGAGATGTAATAAGAAAATAAAATCATTTGGAGGAAAAAAAAAGAAAAGAAAAAAGACTTTCATTCCTTGGTGAAATTGGTTTTCTTAATTAAAAGACAATGTTTGGATTCTTTGATGGCTTTTCAGCCGCGCCGTGGAAAAGGAGACACTTTTATCTTCACGAAAGATAAGATGTGAGACACTTTTACATTTTAAACAAGCTGTCTGTCATAGTTTCGGCTCAGGTTGACTGAATCTTTGTTCCTTTCTCATGGTCCTGTCTGGGAACCGGCTCGACCCGGAGCGCAGCGGCGTACAGGAGTGGCTCGACCTTTCCTTCCCGACACTAACGCTAGGCAGCAGAGACTAGCTGGAATAACTTATCGATCTCCTGGAGCGAGATTCAAACCCAATCCAACACTTGGGACAGCGGGTGAAGTGCTCGCCACCTCCCCCGCATTAACAATGGGCCCCGGTGTGTGTGTGTGTGTGTGTGTGTGTGTGTGTGAGCACTGTAACGAAAGACGGATTAATAATGACATCTGCAGAACAAGCTGGTCTCCTGTGTGCCTCGCTGCACTCATATAAATCGGCTAACTCTTGTTTAAGAGAGGGGGATGTATTGATTTTTGTTTGTCGTGTGTGTGTGTGTGTGTGTTTTTACCTGCCAGAAGTCAGCCACGGTGGAGGGCAGCGGACCTTGAGTGGCAATGTACGCCGGGTTCCTGGGATCATGGTCCATCTGTAGGAGGAGGAGGAGACAGGGAAAGGTAATGAAGTTAATCTGCTTTCTTCATACTTCTAGTCAGTTTAGACTCAGAAATGTGTGTTTCTACGGGGCGAAGGGAGCTTTCACTTTCAAGAACGTGGTTGAAAAGAAAATAAAAGGACAAAATTAAACCAGGCAGAAAGTTATTCGTTTAAAAATCGGCATCGACTTTGACCAACTTTGAAAGAACGGGAGCAAATATTTCACCACAGCCAAAAACAACTTTAGTGTTACCTTAAGTGTACTCGTATTTTAATTTGATATTAATTCCAATAGAAGTTGAGAGGGTTAAAACAAGTGCAAATTACTATCTCAAACACAAAAAGTTTCCAATATTTTTTTTGCAAAAGTTTTCTTTTTAAATTTGAAAATATACAGAATGTCAAATGTTAGCTTAGACAGTTTAGACTATGGTCTGTGCACCTTAAGCAGATCCTAACACCGTAGCCTGATGTGCACCTCCCCAGAAAGGTAACTATGCGTTGCGGCAACAAAGACGGCAACAGCTGTGATTGGTCCTCTTGGTAGTGGCGTGTTTCTGCTTTAATATTTCTGGCTGCTTCTCCATTTCTGCATTTTTTTTGCCTCAATAAAGATGGAACGCATTGGAGGTTTCAGTCGCCATTGTTGAAAGTGAAACAGGAAGAAGAAACAAAAATATATCTGACTGGTAAAAAAGACACAGCGCCGACTAGTGTTTGGGTGGAGTTATTACAGAGCGATCCAGACTGACGAGCGCACAACTATAAATGTCTCTTACTGGCGTAGATGTACGTACGTAGGTTGCAGGTGTCTATGTCCTTAGCATACATCAGTGTAGTGAAGTCTTTCTTAGAAGCATATTAGTCTTGTTAAAAGAGGCCACCAGCATGGCTTCAAGCCTTCTGATGAAGGCTAAGACCATCTATTGTGTTTCCTTGTGTTGTCTTGGTCATGTGATGTTGGTCTGTGTATCGTATATGTAGAACATCTGGTGCTAAACTATAACTTTCTATACATTTTTTTTTCGCAGGCAAGTTGTTCTGGATTCACTCTGTTGGGAACCGATTGCTCCAGCAAAGATCTACCAGGTCAATCAAATGGTTGCAGGTACAAAAATACATTTCACTGTGCATTGTACTATGTATAACTGTGCATGTGACAAACAAAAATCTATCTATCTATCTATCTATCTATCTATCTATCTATCTATCTATCTATCTATCTATCTATCTATCTATCTATCTATCTATCTATCTATCAAATGGTTTGGGCAACAACTAGTAGTCGAACATACCAACTGAACTAATCGGCTCTGATTGGTTGGAGGACTTTCCTATATGCAATCAGAGGTGCTAGCTAATTCATGCTAGCAGGACAATAAAGGAACTTTGAACATTTCAACACGTCCCAGTGGCCTCCAGAAACAACTTCTACGCTTTTAGTTTGAATATTTGTCAGTAGGATACTTTAAAGAACTCCTGAATTAATATGCATACCATGTCAGTTTATTAGTGGAGTATTTTAAAAAGCTTCTTGGAGGAGGAGGAGGAGGAGGGAGGTGACAGGCTGCACTGTAACTCAAGACTTCTTCCTCAACTTAATGAAAATTGCAGAAGGATGGCGGAGGCGTCGGGAGCAAAAGACAGGAGACGAACGTGAGCCGAATCCGCGAGGAAGTGAGTGACATCCCCGCCTATTACCATGCAAATTGTACGGTAAATGTAATAATTGCCAAGACCAATTTAGCTGGAGGCAATTACAGAGTGTAGACAGATCATTTCTGGGGCTTTTTTTTTATTGTCTTTAATGGTCCTCTGTTCCTTTTGTGAATGCCAAACAATAATGCACTTCTGATGAACTTAAAATGTGGTAAGGTGACGCGGTACCAGGCTGAGGTTTGCTCATTAAAACCCCACAGGTTGAAATACCGCCATGAGCAACACATATCTGGAGATATCCGCAAATATGTGGACATTCTGGTTTACTTCTCGGGACGGATGGAAATCCAGGCAAAATTAGACCTGATTGGCTTTGAATGATTGTCTATTCCAGAGTAGCAGGGTCTAGGAATCAAAAAAGAAATGGAAGGAACTGGAAATATGTCTCACGAGATCCAGAAATGAAAAGAGAAAGACCAGGAAGGACGGGGACGGAGGAACAAATTGACACGGAGAAATCAAGAAGGACAAGAACGAGGGAGGAAGAAGAAGAACCTGGTGACAGATGAAGGCGAAGACGGGAAACGAAAAGGAGAGAGGGTTAGGAGAATAAATGTAGACGGACAGACGGACCGGGAGGACGCTGCATACGTGACGTGTCTCTTTTCACGTCTTCCTCCAGTCTCTGCAGAGATACAATGCTTTCTGACATCTCAAAGTATCACCAGAATTAAACCCCGGGATTAATGACATTGCAAAAGGACAAGTGTCTTTCTCTCTTTCACACGCTCTTCTTCTTAATGAGGAACAAACGTTGGAGGATGTGTAATTATCCCCGTTACTGGGGTTTTGTCTTTTCTTTGGAAGGAAGGAAGTCAAATGTGTGTGTGTGTGTGATGAAGCTGATGATGTATCCCACTGTTACTACAGTCTGACACCTCCGTGGGGCTGACAGTCTTCCTATGAGCGTGTTGATTGCCTCTTTGGTTAAACCTCGAGCTGGCAGCTACATGGATCATCTTAATTGTGAGTCTGTATTTTAGGAAATGACAACAACTTCAGCTGATGGTTTCTGGGCTCAGACGAACCAGGCGGCTTTTGTTTCGTCTATTCTGTGTCTTGACTTCAAACTACTGGAGTCTACTCTTTTCATGACAGCTTCATTTTGCATTCAGAAGGAGAATACTTCAATGGAAGTTGACGTGTTGGTCGGTTTGGCTCAGATTTCTATTACCAGAGCTTTATAAATGCAAGAAATGTAACTTTGAGAAAGTTTTGTGGAGATTATTAATGAAGATCAGATTAAAGATCAACGACGTAGATCCGGGTCGGTGTCCTCTACGGTCACTATTCAGCCAATCAGTATCAAGGTTTTTAAATTTATTGTAATAAAACTTAA